>JARBWK010000015.1:24362473-24411592 GCA_030556195.1 Anolis apletophallus
ACAGCGCGCCAGGGACATAGGAGGCAGAGAGGCTGGCATCTGTCCCTAGACCGTCGCCGTTCGGGAAAGTAGAGACTGGAAACGCCGGGCCCTAGATCGTCGGGTTCCAGGCCGAGGGATTAGAGAGCAGCCCCGTAGAGACTGATCGTCAGTTCTCCGGCCGTCTGATCGAAGGCGTTGAAGCGGAGTGAATCTTGGAGCCCTAGTTTGGCTCGCCTTGGACCAAGACTTTGCCGCGTTTCGATTAGCATTGATGCGGATCCCTTCGTTCAGTTGAATCCGGAGCCTTGCCAAGCTTTTACCACAGTTGCCTTTGGATCTACCTTTTTGGAACTTTGCTTACTTTACTAAACTGCAGCTTAGTGCTGATTGCTCTATTCTATGAACTTTCTAAGTGAATTGCCTTTTTGGAGTTGTTTTATTCAATAAACATGGTTAGCCTTTACTCGTCTCCGTGTGTTGTTAAAGGGGCAGTTCTAAGTCGATTGTGACAAAGGGGCCAGCAAGAGCAAGATGGATGGATGGATAGTATCCTTGAAGTGACTGGCTTGACATTGGAGGAGCTGGGGATGGCCACGACCAACAGGCAGCTCTGGCATGGAGGCTGGTCCAGGTCCAAAAAAGACCGGAAGTGACTGAACAAATAAACAACGACAAATGATATCCTATTTGTTCACGACTCTGACATGTAGTAGAAAAAAGGACATGCACAAATTTCAAAATGAATCTTATCCAATGGATGTCTCGGCCTTCTTCCTGCTTGAAACAGTTTGAAAGTTTCAATCCAATTAAATTGTCTTGTCGAAGGCTTTCATGGCTGGAATCACTGGGTTGTTGTAAGTTTTTTGGGCTATATGGCCATATTCTAGACCAGGGGTGCTCACACTTTTTCAGCATGTGAGCTACTTATAAAACAACCAAGTCAAAATTATCTACCTACCCACTACTCAGAGATCCATAAAAGCAAAATATTTGGAAATTTATTTCAGTGAGAGCCATATCATATATTTTAAGACTGAATTCAACTAAATGTGAGCATAATAAGCCCTGAATTTATTCATAATAATAATGATGATAATATTCATTCAGCCTCTGCTACTACTACTACTACTACTAATAGTAACAACAACAACAATAGTTTCCTAGAGTAGTTTCCAAGGGCCATCCAGTCCAGCCTCGTTCTGCCATAAGGAAAAACACAATCAAAGCATCCCTCACAGATGGCCACTCATCCTATGATAATATTTAGAAGAATGGGTTCCTAGAATAGGAGGAGACCTCCAAGGGCCATCTAGTCCAACCTCCTTCTCTGCCTGGGCGGAGTCGAGGAGTCTGCGGGGCAGGACTGAGCCTTCCCTCCCTCCCTGCCTGCGATCTACCAGGACGCCCTACGTGATCTACCCAGTAGATCATGATCTACTAAAGAACCCCTGTTCTAGAAGCAATCTTTTCTGATGTATCTCTGCATCTGGCAAGCATCCTGAGAGGTTGTGACCTCACAACCTCTGAGGATGCCTAGTAGATGCAGGCGAAACATCAGGAGAGAATCTTCTAGAACATGGCCATAAAGCCCAAGAAACCTACAACAATCCAATTAAATTGTCAGCTGGTGGTATTATTGAAGACGTAGGTGAATGGGAAGTGAATGGGAAGTGGCTGGCATAAGGCGCAAATGCTCTAAAATGTAGTGAAAGGCACCTGCTGGAGAACCAGACCTTCTACCCATTCATTTCCTCACTTTGATGGAAAAGCCTACCTTGGGATAAAGTTGGAAGAGCAGAGATGAGAACAGCGGGAAAGCCTGTTAAGTCCATAATAGTAAAAAGGAGCAATTTCAAAGATCCCTGATGGCTGTCTAATGGAAACATTTATAACTCCAGTATTGCTTAAATGCGAAACAGGAGTCATTAAGCTGTTGTTTACTGTTAACTCACTTCAGTTGGGTGCAGCTGAAGGGCACTTAGTACACTCAAAACATAATATCATCATCCACCATGACAGTTCTCTCTCTTAGGAGTTTGTTTTATCCCCTTTAATACCACTCTTTGCTTGTTCTGAGGTCACTGTTCCTATGAATCAATACTAGGGTTGTTTTAAAATTTCAGATACTTTCGAATTTCAGAAGTTTTAGGATACTTCCGACTTTTAAGCAATTTCGAGAGCAGCCCTTCCAAAAGGAATTCCGAAATCCAAATTCCAAATTTCGGAATTCCGAATTTTGGATGTCATTTCATAATTTTCTTGCTGATTGCTCATTGGCTGATGGCTAATAGCTGACTCTCCCTTCTGCTGATTTTGTTGCCCATTTTTTGAAAGTGGAAGCCATTTTTTGAAGACTTCCGAAGACTTCAAAATTTTGGAAATACTTCCGAATCAATTTCGAAATTTATCGGAATTTTTTCGAAAGTCTAAATAATCTGAAATGCTATCTATCACTTTATCCAAAACAAGTTTTGAAACGTTTTTTTTGTGTGGATCAAACAGCCCTAATCAATACACTTGGGACTCTTTCGCACTATACAAATGTAGTCCAGCTTTAACTGTCATGGAAACATTTATTTATTTATTTGTTTGTTTGTTTGTTTTTTTATTTATGACATTTATATGCCAGCCTTCTCACCCCGAAAGGGACTCATCCTATGAACACCCTATGAAATATGTGGTTTAGCGAGGCATTGTAGATCTCTTGCTGAGATTTCTAACTGTCCGTAAACTGCAAATCCCAGGATTCCATAAAATGTATCAATTTCTGGAATTATAATGCTCTAAGTGTAAGTTTTCCCCTGACATTAAGTCCAGTCTTGTCTGACTCTGGGGGTTGGTGCTCATCTCCATTTCTAAGCCGAAGAGCTGGCATTGTCCATAGACACCTCAAAGGTCATGTGACTGGCATGATTGCCATGACTCAATGCTATGGGATCCTGGGAATGGTAGTTTTACAAGGTCTTTAGCCTTCTCTGCCGAAGAGTGCTGAGGCCTCACCGAACTACAATTCCCAGAATTCTGTAGGAGGCAGAAACTGGATTTAAAGTGGATTCATGCAGTGGTTCCCAACTTTTTGACCAGGGACCATTTTGACCAGGGACCACTCTCAACATTAGCACCAAAGGGTTATAAATCTGTTTGTGGTGAACTTTAGATGCAGTTTGGTTATTTTGGGTGCACATTCGGAAAATTGCATTGGATAGACCACATCAGCTATAGTTTCTGATACGGAACATATGCCATGCAGTAGTTGACATGTTTTCACCTACAGACAACCATAAGAGGGTTTTGTGAGACCAGTCGCTCTCGTTGCAATGATGTAATTATGGTGAGGCCATGGACCATATTTTAGTTCTTGCGGACTACTGGTGGCCCATGGACCACAGTTTGGGAACGACTGCTCTTCCTTACAGTAGCTAGCTACTGTGCATAACTTAATTTCTCTTTCAGTTTTTGGGCATTGTCTTTGTAGAAATGTAACCACTAATTTGGCCTTTTTGCTCTGAGAAGCTAGGTCCAACTGTTAAAAAATGGAGGTTTTCTCAAATATTTTCTTTTTTGGCTTATGGCCCTTGGAAAGATGGGAACCTGTGCTGAGCAGCTGTCCAGACACATCTGGTCTCAACTTTCATATCATTACCTCCCTTTTTCAAATTGACAAAAAAACTGTGTGTGTATGTGTCTGCTTAAAAATGGCAATGGTGCAATTGAGACATCTAATTGCCTAATTATATTACAACATTTCTGGAAAGTATATCCTTTCACAGATAGTAATTAACATGGACAGCCAAGTCACTGCGCGGATTGGCAAACACACTGAGTTTCTTATATCTATTTTATCTAATTTTAATGGATTGGGTTTGGATAAAACCTCACAGAGGTTTTAAGAAATTTCCTCTTAAATATGTTTTTGCTGCACTGCACCCTGAGACACACAGAGACATTTAAGCACTTGAATCCATCAAATATCCACATGTCAGTTTCGAAAATGAATGTCATGTAAACATCTGGTGCCCTAGAGTCGGGATGTTTATGAAATGATACAGGTGCAGTCATGTCGCAGATCACTAATATTGATTTGTCACTGACATGAAATTTGCTAGACACTCTCGCTTCCAAAAATATCCCCTCTTCCATAAAATAAAGCAGCTGAAGTTTCTAGCCCTTTTCAGCAGAGAGAGGGGCAAAACACATGGGAGTTGACTCCTCAGGACTTCGGATAAAGCTGCAGGGAAGCTTTTCCTGCTGGTGAATCTATATGAAATACGATTGGAGGTTCATGACCCATGTATCATATGATAGGGACTATCAGCAAATGTGACAATCCAGCAGCAATAGAGTCAACAAACAGTGAGGCATGGCTGCCAAGCACAACAACAAAAAGGACTGAGTATCAATCAATCAAAACTTTATTACGGTCACAGACCAGCACAAAGCAGGCACAAGCGCCCTAAGAGGAGAAGGACAACTCCCCAGTAAACAGTTATTTAAAATCAGACTACAGTATCTAACAACAAGACCCAAAAGATTCAGGAAAGTGTCAATATCAAATTATATTGGCATACACATATGCTACTCACTGCGCACATAGAGAGATAATATGGCCTCAGTCATGCCGCGTATATTGCACATAAATTCAGTTCCGAAGAGCGAGACTACGCCAAAGTATTTATGATCCAAATGGAAATTCACAAAAGTCCCAAGTCCGTGCTGGATTGACGAATGTAGGAAAAAAAACCCAGATTATGTGGGAGGTCTACAGTAAGGCTTGACCAGTTTGCAGCAGATGACCCACTTTGGGGAGGTGAAAAGTAGTCCACTGGAAACTCGTTGGAGACGCTGTAGCCGTATCAACTCAGTGGAGACGCGGTAAAAGCCAAAGAAAATCAATAATTATTTGTAATCCAAGAGGTAGCGCAGGAAGATGATGCCGAAGGGGGTGAGCAAAATTATGCACCCCACGCCTGGGTCACAGATTTATGATGTGGAGAAGCATAGAAGCATTTCTCTAGCGGCAGGAAAAAGGACTGGCTGTGTGGAGCCAATACTGTGCCGGCGACTTTGGAGATCCTCAGGCACCCAACGTGGCTGGTTTCGTGCCCAAAGGCACTTCATCAGGGCACGCACTTGTTAATTAATTCAAATCACGTGATCAGAACTTTTTTGCAAACACCTAGCCCGGGCATTAAACCCTGTGGTCATTGTGGGATTTGTTCCCAAATAAATATTTCTAAGATCATTACCAACAAAACCAATGGCAAAATATTAACATTAAAGGATGAGGTCACTTGTGCCACTTCTGGAATTGTGTACTGGCTTCAATGTTTATGTGGCTATCACTATATAGGTCAAAGTTCACACCAATTATGCGTCAGAATGTTTGGACACAGATCTAAAGTAAAATGCCAATATAGGATTCCACCTTGTACAGTCACTTCTTCAGATGTAAACATCTTCCTGACAGCTTCACCTCCCCAACGCGGGTCATTCGCTGCAAACTGTAGATCTCCCACATAATCTGGTTTTTTCCCCTACATTCGTCATTCCAGCATGGACTTGGGACTTTTATGAATTTCCGTTTGGATCATAAATACTTTGGTGTAGTCTCGCTCTTCCGAACTGGATTTATGTGCAATATATGCAGCGTGACTGAGGCCATATTATCTCTCTGTGTGTGCAGTGAGTAACATACAGTATGTGCAGGCATGTAGCTGGGGGGGGGGGGGGGGCTAAGGGGGCTTCAGGGTTCTCAGGGTGGTCCGCGAAAAGGCCTTACTGGTACATTATTTAAACTGTTATGTTTATTCATATCATGATCTGATCGCCATGCACATTATATCCCACATTCATGGCGTTATTGGGATAACAATACAAAAGGCTTGCTAGGGTAGACCCTCTTCCACCCAGTCTCAGCCCCGAACCAAACTCAGCCCCGGAATCAAAATCCTGGCTACGGCCCTGAGTATGTGTATGCCAATATAATTTGATATTGACACTTTCATGAATCTTTTTGGGTCTTGTTGTTAGATATGCTCAGTCCTTTGTGTTGTAATCCAGCAGCAATACCATTTTCTCTGCCTCGTGCAATAAAGTCCTTTAAGGCAAATACATGCATATCTTAAACGGTCATTTGATTTGTGGAGATGGTTGTATCACCAAGTGTCAGAAACCTCCTTACACAAGTTGAAATATATAACTATAAATCATGTATACAACTGCCTTGAAACATTGTCCACTAGCATTTCATCCATAGCATGAACTCAAATGGAGATAGGGCGGTGTGATAGGCTCCTAGGTTTCTTTATTCACCACTCCATTCATCCCATGTTTTTGCTAAAGGCAAATCTTGTTTCTGATCTGACATCTTGGCTGAAATTCTCAAACCTGGGGGAGTTCAGTCCAAGGGTCATGGCATACTTTTGAACAGGGAAATCCTACTATATGTTTCAGGAGTGCGGCAAGTGTCAGCAATACAATTGTCTTTGCCTTGAATATGATCTGCGATTGCTTTTTTTGAAATCCCAATGCCCAAGAGCCATCCTTTTTGGGAATTGGGGGAGTTAGTTTATTCCCCTGCCTGCCTATGTTCTCAATGTTTTCTGACATCCTGCTTCCTTGAGGATCACATTAAAAGTTTATCTACTTGCATAAAACTTTAATTACTTAGCATTTGAATGAATTATCATTGGTGAGTGTCAAGCATGCCCAGCTTAAAGAAACACAATCAATCACATCAGCATGTTATTTTCCCAGCCACATGTGCAACAATACTTTGTTCTTAATTACATCCAGATCTTTAGCATGGAAAATTAATGACTAAGGGATTAGAGCAGCTATAAATACTCTGAAAATCTGATTGGCATAAAGGGTTGATGATCTTCCTGCTTGAACATAATTTAAGATTTATTATAGCGATGTCATGATAATGTGTTTAACATTAATTCACGTCGTCAGTAATGCTAATTGTAAATAGGGTATGAAGCAGCCATTTTGAGAGCTGTTTCATATACACTGATCACTGTATTGTGGTCTTTAGCGAAATAAAATAATTTCTGAATCCTTGGTTTCTTTCATCAAAAAGGAACGTAAAGAACAGTTTTCTTAGGCTGAATTCAGATGATAAATTCTTCAGTCACCCATCTAAAAGTTGAGATACAAACAACTAGTATTTCTTTCTGTTTTTCTTAGGTTTGGCTTCTGCATTGGTGAACAATAATAAAGCTTTATGGGTTGTATTTCAAAAGTAATCAGTTACAGTTTTAGCACTAAGTTCCAAAGCATTTGGCTTGTTTTACTCTCCGAATTCTTAGACCCATCTACACTGCCATATGATCCAGATTATCAAAGCGTTATAAAATCTAGTTCATCTGCTTTGAACTAGATTGTATGGCAGGCCCGGATCATGGCCTTTTGGCGCCCTAGGCCAAAGGCTCTGCCCCCGCCCCCGGCTCCACCCCCGCCTCCTTGCCTGCGCGAGGAGGAGGAAGGAAAGCCTCACCCCCGGAGCCGATGCCGCGTATGCGTGACAGTGGCTCCAAGGGCGGGGCCTTCCCACGGCTCCTCCCGAACCTGCTGTCCTCCCATGGCTGCCGCCCTAGGCCATGGCCTAGGGTGGCCTTATGGGTAATCCGGGCTTGTTGTATGGCAGTAAAGACTTTTATAATCCAAAGCAAATAATTTGGATTACATTCTTTGATAATCTGGGGGCCCTTCAACACAGCATTATATCCCAGATTATGAAGACAGAAAATTCCACAATATCTGCTTTGAACTGGGTTATCTGAGTCCACACTGCCATACATTCCAGTTCAACGCAGATAATGTGGGATTTTCTGCCTTGATATTCTGAGATACAGGGCTGTGTGGAAGGACCCTGGATTACATGGCAGTGTAGAAAAAGACATTGCCTCAACACCTGTAACACAATGCAATGAGTTCCATACCTGTAATAGTACCTATATTTTTGTTATCGAAAATATATGGTTGGGGTGTGCAATTGTTTGTTAGTCATCGTTAATCGGATCAAATTCATTAAATTTGTACTTACAAAGTGATATCTGATGCACGGGCATGACCCGTTCCAAAAACTTAAGAATCAAAATTTATCCAATACTTTTTTGTTTGCATTTCGAAAACCTTGGAAGTTTCTCAATGTCAGTTTTATTGTCAACCTTGAAAGTTCCCCAAAAATCTGTAGATAAGTGAAACATTCTGAAATGTCACAGGCTAACAGTGGTAAATGTGTTCTACCATTGCAAATAGATGTAAAAATTAGGGAGAAAGGAGGTTTCCCCGGTTGCACGATTACTATAATGAAAAAGTAATAAAATGTTGTTACTCTTGCTATAGTACAAATTTTCACAAATGACACTTTAGAAACAAAATGCCAGCGCCTCCTAATTTTGTAATGAGTTTTGAAAAAAAATTCATTGATCGCACAACCCTACTACATAGCAATGGAAAAGTAAATAACAGTCATGAAAATCTGCAGTTATGCCACAAGAGTTACACCACAAAATCTGCCTTGCATCACATCTCAAGAGAAAGACAGAATATTAAATTTAATAAATAAACAAAAATAAATAAGAAATAAAGTTATCTCTCATAAAGCTATAGTCTAACTTGGTTATGGCTTTATTATTGGGAAAGACAAATATTTACAGGTAATGTTGGCAATTCTTTTTGACAAAATAGTGATAGTTACAAATAGTTTTTGATAAATAGTGATAGTCAAAACTAGTTAGCAATTCAAGCACGGCAATTGTTGTTAACACTAAGCAGTCTGTGATCTGAAACTAGAGACTTGTTGGGAAGAGTAAACTTTGGCTGGATCTACACTGATCTATATCTCAGAATCTGACATAGATTATATGAGTCAACACTGCCAGAGAATCTGAGATAAGAACATAATCTTGGATCAGATCCTGGGATATAGTGTAGCCTTTGATGGTTGTACGATGCCACGGTAAACCACACCAGATCAACCTTGGGATAAGGGATCAGTGTAGATCAGGGGTGCCCACACTTTTTCAGCATGCGAGCTACTTATAATAAAACCAAGTCAGAAAGATCTACCTACCTCCTCAAGGCTGGAGAGGGGATGGGTGGGGGCGGGGCTTGGCGGGGCCTGGCTACGCCCCCTCTGGCTTCAGCTCTACCAGCAGCTTCTCCAGGCTTGAGGGTGGCAATGCCAAGCCAATGGTGACATAGCTAGCCTAGAGAAGCCTAGAGAAGCTGCTGGTAGAGCAGAAGCCAGAGGGGGCGGAGCCAGGCTGTGCCAAGCCCCTCCCCCTCCCCTCTGGCTTTGGAGCTCCCAGCAGCTTCTCCAGGCTTGAGGACGGCAGTGCCAAGCCAGTCTTGTGCTAGCTATGCCGCCACTGGCTTGGCATTGCCATCCTCAAGCCTGGAAAAGCTGCTGGGAGTGCCAAAGCCGGGGAGGGGCCGGGCTTGGCACAGCCTGGCTCCACCCCCCTCTGAGAAGCGCCCCATCCGGCTAGGATCGACCTCCTTCGGTCCCGGGATTAACTGGTCGATCGTGATCGATTTCCTGGGCAGCCCTGGTGTAGATCCATCCTAGGCCTTCTGAGTGTTTTGATCCATCAACTCTGAACTTCAACCATATCCTTCTCACCACTGTCTTATCTTTTGCTTTGCAGAATTTGAGTGCAATTTATTCCTCTCTCCCTCTCTCATTCTTCTCAGGAACTCCCTGTGGCCTTTTGACAGGAAACTGAACATCTCCAGACCCAGAAAGGTATCTCTTCACAGGCAATTACTTGGACATGTCCTATTTCCATTAAATGTCAATGGCTTACTGCTGGAACATTCCTACATTGTTAAATGCACTGGAGAGAAATCATACCCCCATCATCCATTATTTACCACTTCATCCTGTTAAATCCATTTCCATTCATTGCCCTATACCAGCCTTTTTTCAAACCCAAGGGATAGTCTGGAACTCTGCTTGACATATTGGAAGGTGACAGCGTGGCTTTTTCCACCCCTTTGGGCGGGTCAGAGGTGATTGATGATTATTTCTGTTTCTGCGGTGCTGTTCTGGGGTGGACCTTGCCTTGAAGGATAAAGCACTGGGGGACATGCCAAAATTCTTAAAGCAACATATGTGCAATTTCCACCCAGAAGTTGATATTCGCTCATTAGCATCCTCCACAGCTGAAATAACACCGGGAACCTATGTGAAGCCAAGTATCCCAGAGGGCTAATTTCCCTCCCACTAATTGGAGAGTGATGAAAACAAACAAGGAGAGGGTCAGACCATTTTTAATTATAAATATAGTCCCATTGTTGAGGGAAAAAGCTATTGCAGAGCACATAATCATCACTTGAGTGCAATTTATAAGGCTTGGATGCATGATGATAAATTGCAGAATGGTCCATTTCCAGGAGGAAATCACAACATCCTTGACATCCTTCCATAGCCCTTGTTCTCCCATGCTCCTTACAAATACCGGCAGTGGGAGTCGTGCCTTTGTGCCTTGCCAAACTCATCCTGCATAGCTTAGGCAAGATAATTTCAAGGGAAAGTGGATCACTGCTGCTTATTGTGGGTATTTTGCATTGCTTGTGAGCTGTAACTTGAAATGGAGAGCCTTATCATGATACGACCTATAATGACTACAGCCGTCCATGCTCTGGTCACATCCCGAATAGATTACTGCAACGCGCTCTACGTGGGGCTGCCTTTGAAGACAGTTCGGAAATTACAACAAGTCCAACGGGCGGCAGCCAGCCTACTAACTGGCGCGACATACAGGGAGCATACCACCCCCCTGTTGTGTCTGCTCCACTGGCTGCCGGTCCAATTCGGGCTCAATTCAAAGTGCTGGTTTTGACCTTTAAAGCTCTATATGGTTCTGGCCCAGCTTACTTGTCCGAACGCATCTGCCACTACGTCCCACCTCGTACTTTAAGATCATCCGGGGAGGCCCTGCTCTCGCTCCCGCCGGCTTCCCAGGTGCGGCTGGTGGGGACGAGGGAGAGGGCCTTCTCGGTGGTGGCTCCCCGTCTGTGGAATGCGCTCCCTAGCAACATACGATCAATTCCATCCCTCCTGACATTCAGGAAAAAAGTGAAAGCCTGGATGTGGGACCAGGCGTTCGCATAGTAGCACAGGACAGCACTTTAGTAGTTTTAATGGAAAGTTGGTGAATAGGGCTCAATGCTTTTATGGATGGAACACTGTTTTTAAAATAGGTGAATGCATAGGATGTGTGAATATAATTATATTTTAATGTATTTTAGTGTCAAATGCTGGAGGGTTTTATATTGTGTTTTATACTGCAATTGTGATGTAGGCATCAAATTATGCCTTTTGGAAGCCGCTCTGAGTCCCCCCTCGGGGGTTGAGAAGAGCGGGGTAAAATGCCATAAATAAATAAATAAATGACACCCCAAAGGAATGTCCAAAAACACAGGGGGCAGTCTTTATCTGCCTCCTTGTCTATCGCTCAATCTAAATTTCTAGTAGGCTTGGGCACTTTGGGTGAATTGCAATCCATTTCTGATTAACGTAAATACAACGAGTAGTAGCTATACTATCTAATAGCAACAGACACAATGGTTGGAACAAACCACTAGAAAACGCCAATATCGCAAAAATACTTGTTATTAGTGACCTATATAGTCCAGTAAACCACACAATAAGGTATATAATATACAGAATACAAACACGTGCCCAATGTTCGTAGCGGAAGTCCGTGCTATGCTATTAGATCGGATTAAATGAAACCATATAGGAAAAAAGCAGAGTGTTGTTTGTAATCCACCAAATTATCATGAGCCTTGAGATAGTAGTGCATGAGTCCGCATTGGGAGATCCAGAGGTAATTAAACTGTCCATGCACTGCTATATCCCGGAATTGTAATCCAAATAGGGAGAAAAACACATCTTCACAAGTAATGAAAATTATTTATAATCGATCCACCGATGTGGAAAAATGAAATCAATAGAGTCCCATTGGGCTAGGGCAATACAACGAAATGCAGGCGAGCGTCTAGGTCG
This sequence comes from Anolis apletophallus, assembly GCA_030556195.1. Classification (NCBI taxonomy): domain Eukaryota; kingdom Metazoa; phylum Chordata; class Lepidosauria; order Squamata; family Anolidae; genus Anolis; species Anolis apletophallus. The sequence continues at coordinate 24,374,481 of JARBWK010000015.1, forward strand.
GGCCGTGACGGTACAGGGATGTTGGCCAAGACCATTTCGCCTTCAGTCTGGCTTTATCAAGCGGAACCCATGACGATCAATAATATAGTACAAGGTGGTCCATCGTATATTCAATCAGGGGTATCACACATGACGGGGGAGATGACTAATTCCACATACAACTCTAATATTTCATTCATTCAATTTAATATTTGTTAATCGCCCTCCATCCCAGATGCTCCGGGCGATTTACATAAAGATACAACATTAAAACAGACAAGTATTAAAATCAGAATTATAAAACAAAAGCTCCATTAAAAAGCCAGGTCTTAAGTGCCTGCGCAAAGGATCGCAGATTGCGCATGGCTCTCAGATAAGGGGGCAGAGAGTTCCATAGAACAGGAGGGATATAATGAGGTTTCATGCTGCTTGTACGAATAGTTTTCACATCTTCACACATTTGGGATGGGTTTTGTAAAGTTTGGAAGCATAAATTACACCATAATACTTTAGTTGATGCATGGTTGAGGATTTGGGGACACTTTAGTTACCAGAAAAGTTGAGTCTAGAGGCCCCATGCCTGTGCTCTCCTTTGTTCACCCATGACTTAGATCAGGGCTGTCCAACTGGTGGCCGGGGGGGGCGCAAACGGCCCCCCAGCCCCTTCCCTGTGGCCCCCTAAGCTTTTTAATAAAAATAAAAATAAAAAAATAATTAAAATAATATTTTTTTAAATTACCCACTTCCGGGTTCCGGAGCAAGTATCGCGAGACTACCAAAGCCACACGGGATTTCGCTCTCAACGTGAGATCACGCCTGCATTGAGAGCGAAATCCTGTGTGGCTTCCGTAGTCTTGCAATACTCCTGTTGCCGAAATTTCGGCTACTTAATCCCTGCGGCCCACGCAGATGCGATTTCGACCTTCTCAGCTGCTGCCTTGGTCGGTCGTCGCCTCTGCTTGTGGACCGGCTACTCCTGGATCCTGCGCGTTTGGGAAGGTAGGCTAACCTTTAAGTTATTATTATGTAATTGTGTATGGATGCCCCTTATGTATTCCCTCCCTGCATTTCCCCTTAGTAAAAGATTATATTTGATTGTATGGATGCCTCTTATGAATTGTAAGTAAATTGGAGCCAGGGGAGGGGAGGGGGCGTGGCGGGGGCATGGCGGGGGCAGACCCTTTGGCCCCCCAGGTCATCAGTGACCGGAATTCAGGCCCCTGGGCTGGTAGAAGTTGGACAGCCCTGACCTAGATCATTGTTTTAAAGTTCGAGGGGAATGGACTGCTTCTCAAATCATACTCCAGATGTATATGTTTAAATAAAGCCTTAGCCCATACATGTAATACAGGACTTTCTATATATTCTTAGCTATCTTCAAAAATAGTTCTTTTAATAAATAAATAAGTCTGTATTTGGAGATATGGAATAAAGGTCAGTTTGGCTGAACAGGTGCATGGATGAGTGTCAAGGTGAAGCTCATACAGACAGCAAGGCAGATTGCATCTCCTATCACTTTTTCATCTCTGTGTTTGTTGTTTTTCTATGATCTGCACCTGTGGCCTGTAGACAATGAGTTTGATGGCATTGTGTGGGAAAAGGCATTTTGAGATTAAAGCTCGAGCTGATAGGAGTGATTTCTCTTTGTTCTCTCTTGTGAACTCTCCCTAGCATTGTTTTCCTTTCCACTGTTCAGAACATCACTCCTCTGTGAACGTTGGTTAGATTGTTGGTTATCTTTCAACTCTCCTTTGATGCTCCATTCTGAAGAATGTAAACCATGGAAAAGAAGGCTATAAAGACACAGCTACACAGCATTTCTAAAACAGCAGTGTAGATAAGAAAGGGGGGGAAAAGAGTTAGTTTTGTTGAGTCCATGATGATGAAGCTCAACAACAGTTGGACTCATGGACAAGAGAGCACTTTCCTTCTCTTCAGATCTCTCCTGGAGGAAATGGAACAACTGATCTCAAGGGAAGAAGAAGAAGAAGAAGAAGATGATGATGTGTAGGACAAACAGATGGAGGAATGGAGTCTAGGAAAAGTTGCAAAATTGAAAAGGTAATATACCTGCTTCTCTTTTTTCCAGTTCACAATGTACGTGTGAAAAGAAGCACCTTCATTTAGGGCAGGCCTGGGCAAACTTCGACCCTCTGGGTGTTTTGGACTACAACTCCCACAATTCCTAACTGCCGGCAGGCTATTAGGAATTGTGCGAGTTGTAGTCCAAAACACCTGGAGGGCCGAAGTTTGCCCAGGCCTGATTTAGGATGAAGGTAAGTTGGAGACAGCCTTGCCAATCAAGATGGAACTCTGTCATATAGTTATGATGGTGATTCAGGATCTCTGTCAAAGACAAGATACAGGAAGACCACTATATCTCTGCGGGACTGTGGTTACATGAAACTACAGATATAACCAAATATCATTAAAATTACCCAATTTCCAGTCCCACCCTACTATAGAGCTGTTCTTACTTAGGGGTCATGGTGGCGCAATGTGCTGCTGAACTACTGACCTGAAGGTTGGCAGTTTGAATCCATGGCTTCCACTGTTAGCCCTAGCTCCTGCCAACCTTGCAGATCAAAAGCATGCAAATATGGCGGGGAAGGCAAAAAGATGCTCCATGCAGTCATGCCGGCCACACGATTAGGAGGTACCTATGGACAATGCAGTCTCCTCGGCTTAACAACAACAACTTTATTTTTGTATCCCACCACCATCTTCCTGAAGGGGCTTGGGGCAGCTTACGTGAGGACAAGCCTGGTCAAACATAGAATTAAAACATAGCACAGTAAAATTTATAAAAACAATGTCATAAAACAACATAAAGACACCATAAAATAACATCATCAACAGGCCCGGATTAAGTACGTTTGGCGCCCTAGGCCACCTTCCTCCTCTGCGCCCCGCCCTCCTACCTTCAGTCAAGGAAGGAGGGTGGGGCGAGGAGGAGAAAGAGGCGGAGGGACCGCTGCCACGCATGCGCACGTGATGGGAGGACACCTCTTTCTTCTCCGCGCCCCATCCTCCTTCCTTCAATCAAGGAAGGAGGGCGGGGCGAGGAAGAGAAAGAGGCAGAGGGACCCCTGCCGTGCATGCGCGCACGGCGGGAGGCGCCTCTTTTCTGTGCCCCGCCCTCCTTCCTTCAATCAAGGAAGGAGGGCAAGGCGAGGAGGGGAAAGAGGCAGAGGGATACCTACCGCGCATGCGCGCGGGGTGGGAGGCACCTCTTCTTCTCCACGCCCCGCCCTCCTTACTTCAATAAAGGAAGGAGGGCGGGGTGCGGAGGAGTATGGGGGGGGGTCCGGATCGGCACCCCCATTAGGCTGCCACCCTAGGCCATGGCCTAGGGTGGCCTTATGGGTAATCCGGGCCTGATCATCAATCAACCCATAGACTGACATAGTAATTGAATATTAGACTTGGGAGGGAAGGGGCTTGAGCAATGGGAGAGAAAAAAACGAAAGCCTAATGGGCAAGGAACAGAGATAAAGTGCAGGGGCCATTTATTGGGTTATGGTTGGGGGGCAAAAATTATCTCGTGAATAGGCATTGTGGAACATCCATGTTTTTTGAGAAGTGTACAGGGTGGGTGTCTGTGACAAAGTCTGGAACAGCACCGACTACTTCATGACTTTTAAAACTGTGTGGCAGGACAGCCACCAGTAATCACTGTTGGAAATAAATAAATAAATAAATTTTCTCTTCTCTATCACAAGAGTTTCCTATCACAAGAGTTTCCACATCAGAGCTTTTGTGCTAGAAAATCTCCCTTGTTGGCTTTGGATTAAGCTTGAAAGGGCGCTTCTCCCTATAAACAGTTGTCAGAAGATACAGGTCTTCTAGTAGGGCCTTCTTTTGTGACCGGCCACTATAAGAGGATGTGAGGTGGGGCATTCTGTCACTAGCTATTCTACTGTCTGGTGCATTCTGGAGTTGAAGTCGGAAAAAAAAGAGGAAAAATATATCACTGCTTTTGCTTAACACCAAGAAGCTGGTCTTGTGCTTTTGACTGATTTCTGCCAATCTGTCCATTTAAACTCAGGGCCAAGGTTATTTGTGTGCTTGTTCCAGAGCCAGTGCTGGCCCAAAAATCCATGCTGAAGCTGACACCGGGGAACCTCACTGAGACTCAGAGATGTGAGCAGCTGTCATCTCTCTCCATAAGGTGGGAGAAGATAAGATTAAAAATGGCTTCTCACCGAGTCAAGGGCCCCCTTGCTTAGCATTAAGAGCAGCTCCGACTGCTGTGGAGCCAGCATCCTGCAGCTGGGTCGGTTTTCATTTTGGGCCAAATTTTGGTTCATGTAAGTGCGCTTATTGTTCTTTTTAATCTGAAACATTTGGTCCATCCTTAATTATGAATGATGCCATTTCCCAAGCTATAGTGTGCACATTTGCCAGCTGCGTAGGGGTTTGTGTTTATGGTTTTTGTATGAGAAATATTGAAGGAACAGTGGAAAGTATTGCTTGCTGGCACCATAATGACATTTTTATTTCAGGCATAACAACATGAGGTTTGCAGTAAAGAATATAAACCTTTGAACTGGCATCTTTTCCATGATAGTTTTTGTGGTGGATGCAAAAACAGCACACAAATTATGCTTGCATTGATTGTAGGGATGTAAACTTTCAGGATTTTCAAGGTGTGGCATATCTTTTCCTTCCATGAAGGTGGATTGGGGGGCGGGGGGTACTACGAAGGTGGAATGAAAAGTAATGTCTCCACCTTCATAAATACTCAACAGATGGCAGTACTGGTATGTGGCAGGTACTGGCTTGTTCAGTAGACTCTCCTCTACAGTTCGATTTTGGCAGGAAGCCTTAGCATTGAATGGTTGTGTTGTTAAAGTGCAAAGTATGGGACCCTGCACAGACAGTCGGTCAATGCAACTTAAGCAACGCACAGTCATTGAATTCTTGACAGCAGAAAGTGTCACTCCAAAGGAGATTAATCAGGGAATGCAAGCTATTTATGGTGATTGTGCTTATATTTATTTATTTATTATTTTGACTTGTATATCACCCTTCCCGAAAAGGCTCAGGGTGGTTCACAGCAATGAACAACAAAACACAACATACTTGAAAACATAATAAAACAGATTAAGACCAGAGTAGGGGTTACAACTTAGAGATTGAACACCTGATGGAACAGGTTGGTCTTACAGACCCTCCAAAAAGCCTGTAATACACTTTATTTATATTCCGCTCTTCTCACCCCGAAGGGGACTCAGTGCGGATTACATTATACATACGGCAGACAGTCCCTGCCAGATTGACATACGATTACAATACAGTTGTGCAGACAAACAGAAAAACAGGTGCAGACACTTGTACAATTAGAAGGATCTTTCCATCTTGCTACATTCTGAAGGGTGCAGTCACTCCATTACGTCACAAGGGGGTGCTGTTGATTCATCCTCAGACGAGAGCCTGGTTCCGCATTCCACTTCGGCAGCCAATCTTCCTTCCTTGTTGTTATTTGTTATAAGTCCTTAAAAATCATTCCCCGCTGTGCGGTACCTATTTTATCTACTCACAGTTGGCTTTGTTTTCGATCTGCTAGGTAAACAGTGGACAGGGCTCACAGCTGGGTGTCCAAACCAGCCCGGGAATTGAACTTGCAACCTTCAGATTGCAACACAGCTGTTGTTACCACTGTGCTATCTCTCCGGCCCTGTAGATCAGTTATTGCTCGTGCCTCCTTCGGGAGGGCGTTCCAAAGGGTAGGCGCTGCTACAGAAAAAGTGCGCTGCTACGTCAATGACAAGCGGCAGATCTTAAGTGATGGAACCTCTAGTAGGTTTTGATCCATGGACCGTAGTGGTCTCTGGTGAACATGCAGGGAAAGGCGGTCCTTCAGGTACACTGGCCCCAGACCATGCAAGGCCTTAAAGGTTAGCACCAGCACTTTGAAGGCAATCCGGTGCTCGATAGGGAGCCAGTGCAAGCGCTGTAGGACTAGTGTGGTGTGGCACGATAGTGTCAATCCAGCCAGCAGTTGAGCCGCAGCGTTTATGTGAGTACTGTGCATCATTGGACAAGTAAGTTTAAAGATGTTGAGGTGGGAACATCTGACTTGCGTGACAAAGAGTTAGACGTCCTGTGACAGCAAACACCGAGTTTCACAAGCAAAAGGTTTACAGATTGATTCAGGACGATCAATTTCACTCAGAAAGAAATTTCAAGCATAATCGGCCTTTCCGTTCCTGATAATGAAAGAAGATCTGCGGGGAATTATGCTTCTGATGAAGATGTTGAGAGAACTGTGAGGTGCTGGTTGCGGAAACAGAGTGTCGACTTCTTCCGTGACGGCTTCAGAAAACTTGTTCATTGTTGGCAGAAATGTATCCAATTGTCTGGTGATTATGTGGAAAAGTGAATAGTGGTAGTTAAAGAGCACATTCTAAGAATTATTTCTGAGTTTGGTTTATTAAAATATTCCCATCCAAACCCAAGTCACGAAGGTGGAGGCATTACTTTTCATTCAACCCTTGTACATCATAGCCCACAGTTGCCATGGTTTACCAATGAGACCTAACCAATACACATTCACACCTTCACCTCTTCTATTGACTGTCTTCTCTCATTGTCTTGTTAAGTTTGCCCTGACCTTTTCTTTGGATGCCTAAAGAATGCCTGAAATTCATGGTTGTAGCAGTGCTTGTTGTTGTTCAGAATATTGTTGTATCTCAGTAAATAATGAGTTCTCTCCAAACATATCTGCCCTGCATAATTCCAAGGAGGGTTTGTTGAAGGAGTGAACTGGTCTCAAATAATTTACAATTCCACCCCTACATGTGTAAAGCTTGTTAAGCCATACAACTTTGCCCCTGATCTTAATCCCCTGGAAGAACTCAAGTTGCCCCCTCATGTACAACATTGTTCTCCATGTGGCCTCAAGAATGTAGATTTAGGGGCCTTCCACACAGCCATATCTCTCTCTCAGCATTACTTTGGGAACGAAGATTCTTAGGAAGGACTCATCCCACACTTTTTACAAGCGTGTTGATGACTAAAAAAGGCCAATCCAAGATAGGCAAATTCGGTTGCAGAAAGCACAACAGAAAGTCTCAAATTGCGGTTCTTTCTGCATTGTCGTTTCTCTTCAAGACCCATTCGGCGTGTCTTCTCGAAAGAGGCCACAGCATTGTGAATAGTGCGTCTCCATGCCTCCCGCTGTGAGGCCAGGGTGGACCATTGTTGGTGATCAATCTGGCCGAGCCTGAGATGTTGTTTCAGGGAGTCATTATATCTATTTTTTGGGGCGCCTCTCTTGCGCTGACCTGTGGCGAGTTCACCATAGAGTAGTATCTTTGGGAGGCGGTGGTCCTCCATCCTAGAGACGTGCCCTGCCCAGCGCAGCTGTGTTCTCAATAGCATGGCCTCAATGCTGGTGATCCCTGCTTGCTCAAGGACAGCAAGATTAGTCACATAGTCGCTCCAGTGTATATTTAGGATTGTGCGAAGACAGCGCTGATGAAAGCGTTCAAGGAGTCATAGGTGTTGGCGATAGGTGACTCATGTTTCAGACCCATATAGGAGAATAGACAGTACGATAGCTCTGTTCACACTGATTTTGGTGCTTTGCCTCAGGTGCTTGTTGCTCCAGACTTTTGTGAAGCCTTCCAAATGCACTATATGTCTTTGCTAATCTGTGATCTATCTCTTTATCAATCTTGTCGTCTGAAGAGATAATGCTTCCCAGGTAGGTGAACTGCTGAATGGACTTAAGCACAGATTTGCCTATGCTGACGTGAGGATGATGGTGTTCTTCCTGTGGTGCGGGCTGGTAGAGAACTTCGGTTTTCTTCAGGCTGACGTCCAGCCCAAACAGCCCTGCAACTGTTACAAAGCAGGATGTTAGGTGCTGCAGAGCTGCTTCTGAATGGGCGACAAGGGCAGCATCATTTGCAAAAAGCAGCTCATGGACTATAGTTTAGAGTCTTAGTGCGAGTCCTCAGACGGCTTAAGTTGAACAAGCTGCCATCAGTATGATAATGTATATATATGCCGTCTTCTTCTTCGAGGTCTGCTGTAAACCTTTGGAGCATCATGCTGAAGAAGATTGTAAATAAGGTTGGTGCAAGAACTCAAGTTGCCCCCTCATGTACAACATTGTTCTCCATGTGGCCTCAAGAATGTAGATTTAGGGGCCTTCCACACAGCCATATAACCCAGATATATAAACATAACTTGCTTAGTTTCCAACAGACCTCACAACCTCTGAGGATACTTGCCATAGATGGGGGGAAATGTCACAAGATAATGCTTCTGGAACATAGTCATACAGCCTGGTAAACTCACAGCAACCCAGTGATTCCGGCCATGAAAGCTTTCAACAACATATTGCCCTCCTGTCATGTGGTTTCTAACCATTTCCCCTCCCAATTGGACCTCAAGCCTTACAGATGCATGGATTTCAAAGAAAGATGTCTTATGAGATAGGAACTGGACATTTCTGCATGGAAATGAGACTGCAGCAAAGGTCTTTCCAAGCCTTTGGTAAGGGATGACAAGCTTAATTGGTAAATTAATAGGCACAAACTTTCCTTGTTTAATCTAAGGGGGTCATTTAATTGACAAGGCTGCAAACTCAGGAAAAGCTTGATTATTTTTTGAAGGTATTTTGGCTCTTGGGTATTATTGTGCCATAGGATGAAAGAAGAAAATGTTAAGCTAGACATTCCGTCTAACAACAAATTGCACCTTTTGTTTATTGAATGTTAAGTTGTCGTCTTACATTATTTCAAAGGAGAGCCTATCTTGTGGCTTTGGTAATATGCGCAATTATTTAAATTTAATTCATTAATCAGTTCAAAGGCAGGTGCTTGATCAACTGCACATTCCGTAGTCTGTTCTCAAGCTTATTATTTTATTTGTTCTAGGCAAAGACTATTACAGAAAGGAAATTAATGGCACAAGTTGAAAGCACACATAATGCATATTATTACCAGCAGTTCTAACAGAAAAGGCTAGAAATGTCACATACAACAGAAGCAAGAGGCTCTCCGGCAGCCTTTGATTTTGCAAAACTTTGAAAGTTACCAAAATGTCACCGTTTTTCAAATGTTATTTATGAAATACATCCCTTTAGTTCCCGACAAAAAGTCTGTTATCCTTTAGGCAGGTAAATTTTTTTAAAGAAGATATTGACCCACCGATAACTGCAATATTTCAAATCCACTTAGACTAGGGCAAATTTTCTGAAAGTGTTGCTTTGTCAATATTTTTCATTTATTTCTAGAAATTGTGCTATTGACAGTTCTCACATGGGTTCATACATTAGACATTTGGTTACGTTTGTGCCTGTGCTTGCTCCGTTTCAGCTTTAATAATTTATTAACCTTTATATGTCAATCCTGGACTCTTACAGGTAAAATGGCTGCAGGGTGAAAACATTTGATAGTTATTTTAAATTTGCTCAATTTTACTTTTTTCCCATTCAATCATAGCTTTAGCAATTGTGCCTTAGTCAATGTGTGTGTGTATTATGTGCCTTCAAGTCACTTGCAATTTGTGAATTTCACTGGGTTTTCTTAGGCAAGGATAACTAAGGGCACTTCCAGACAGCCCTTTAATCTGTGAACATTCACACTTTAAAAATGCGAATGTTCCTGGATCCTAGTCTACACACACAGTACACTAAGAAGGCAACAGAATCAAATACATCAAAGTAAATCAAAGGGTCAGCCCACACAATAACAGTAAAGGAAATAGTCTGGACACTAGATATACAAACCAGGGCTGCTGAGGCAGTAAAAGTATGCAATGTGCAAAATACTACGGTCCCAAGTATAAATGTCTGTCAATAGCGGGGTAGCGGAGCGGCTAAGGAGCCCAACTCCGGCTAGACCAGGGCTGTCCAACTTCTACCGGCCCAGGGGCCTGAATTCCAGTCACTGATGACCTGGGGGGCCATAGGGTCTGCCCCCACCCCCGGCTCTGCCCCCGCCATCAGCTCTGCTCCTTCCCTGCCCTGGCTCCGCCCTCTCCCCTGGCGCCCTTTCCCCTTATTTTAATTTAATATTAAATATATTTAATTCCATCCTCCCCTCTCCCCTTATTTTAATGTATCCCATCTCCCCTTATTTCATCTTTAAATATATTGGGGAGATGGGGGAGGGAATGAGGAGCCCCCTGAGGAGCCCCCTGCTTCGGCCTACCTTTTCCAAACGCGCAGGATCCAGGAGTACCCGGACGACGAGAGAGGCAACGACCGACTGAGTCGAGGAAGGTCCTAATCGCGTCTGTGGGCATCAGCGATCCAGTAATAGAGTAGCCGAAGAGTATTGCGAGAATACGCAATCCACGCGGGATTTTGCTGTCAACGCCGGCGTGATCTCGCATTGACAGCGAAATCCCGTGTGGATTGCGTATTCTCACGATACTTTTTCCGAACCCGGAAGTAGGTTTTAATTTTTTTTCATTTTTTATTTTTTATTAAAAAGCTTAGGGGGCCGTAGGGAAGGGGCTGGGGGCCGCATACGTCCCCCTGGGCCGCCAGTTGGACAGCCCTGGGCTAGACTATGTCCCTCCTCAAGAGTAGTCCTATAGCGATGCCACGGTAGATAGTTCCTACGGAGTTATTGGTGAACCCGGAAGTGTGGCGTCCGGGGGGGGGGGGCGCATTGCTGCGTCCTGACGTCAACATGTAGATATAGATCGCCGCGTAGAGAGCGGAGCCCCACCCCGACATAATGACATCACGTGATGTGTAGCGCTGTAGGCAAGGTTGCGTGTTAACGTAATGATGTGAAATCCGGCAGGCTGAACGACATAGTAAACAAGGCGAAGTGGGACGCATTTGTCCTGGAGGAGGAGCGTAGAACGGGCAAACTGCTAATCAATCCTGGAAAATAAAGTGACAGGGGGACTTCCACGGTGAAAAAATCAACCACTGAGCACCCGGAAATAAAGGTCCATACATGGTGTAGTTCCAAATGTCTTGTATTGTGGCTACCTCAATGGGCAAATGCCAAAAGGTACACAAACTCCCCCCTCCCCAAACGTCCCTCAAAGCCCTTTTAAAAGTAAAATAACTTATCTGGTCTCCATTCGAGTGGTGCCAGAGCTCTCCTGTCGCATCATTTCTACGTGCCAGGAGAGCTCCCGCACCACTGTAATGGAGGTTGCATAAGTTCTTTTACTTTTAAAAAGACTTTTGGGGAGGGGATTGATGTCGTCATGGTTTTCCAGACCACAAAACTGCAGGACTACTGTCTGGATGGCCCCCTCAAAAGCCCAGAACTTTTGAGGAGCAGTCCAGACAACAGAAAGAGTGGGTTTACCCACACCTTTCAAGAAGGTGCGGAATACACCCACTAACAAATTAATTAATCACAAATCAGGATTTTCCTGGTTTGTGGTGAATTAATTTGTGTTTTTCAGGCACATCATCTCAACAGCCCCCTTTTAATTGTGGGAACTCCTCCATTAAAGGGGCTGTCTGGATGAGCCCTAAGAGGTGGCTTTGCCAGTCCCTTCCTCTGAAATGTAGCCCTCAACACCTGTTATTCAATCATGGTCTATCATCCAAGTACTAACCAGAACTGTTCCTGTTTAGTTTTGGGATCTGGAGCATTTAGGACATGGGTCCTCAAACTTTTAAAGTAGAGAGATGGCTAATGGTTTCTCAGACTGTTGGGGGCCAGACTATAAAAAAACATAAATGTGCATTATGCAGTCTGCACATAACTTATTTGTAGTGCAAAAAAAATCCCTTGAAAGATCAATACAATAATTAATTTAATTTTTAGCCGGTCCCTTTTTGGCTATTCGGCTTATGTGTTTTGTTACGGGTGCTCAAAATGGCAAGGGCCCATCTTTTACAGATTCCCTTCTAAAAAGGGACCACGTGGCCCCACTTGCAGGCTTGGAGACAGAAAGTTACTCCTGTACCTTCTTTTTTCTTCTTCCCTTCCTCTCTTTCATAAAATACTTGTAAAAGATGATGATGATGATGATGATAAGTAATCCCAGCAAACAAAAAGAGCAACTTATCTCTCCTCTAGAGTAGAAAGTAGAAACAGCTTTAAGGAAGCCAAACCAGAGGCAAGCAGAAAGGAGATTGCAGGCAGGCAGTAGAGAAAACAGAGGGGATTTTTAAGGTAGTCCAGGGAGGTTACCCCACTGAGCTACAGGTCATCGCTCTTCCTGCCCTAGACCTCCTTAAAATGCCTTGGAAAGCTGTGTGGCATGCTGCTGGTGCTGTTGAGAGAAAGCACACATGGCTGCCTCTCCTCTAGAGTAGAAAAAGCTTTAAGAAGCATTAAACCCAATCTCTTCTACAAACAGAAGGTAAAGGATCCAGAAAGAGTGGTATCTTAACTCTGATGCTTTTAAAAAACCAGATCTTAAAGAAGGATATGGAAGGGGAGCCTGTGTTAAGTCATTGTCCGTCCCCGTCCCCCTCCCCCCCAATGGGCTGGATAGGGTGATTTCTTAATCCCATTGCTGACACCCAGGCTCCCTTGAAGAGAAGAAAGGAAAAGCTCCCAGGGGAAAGGGAAATCTCGTAAGTTTCCCAACACTGCCAATGGGCTGAAAATATAGGGTTTTTTTATAATGCAGAACAAAAACGCCCATTCGGCAGGGTACCCATTTTCGGAAGGAGTTTGAAAAAGGATATGGGACGCTTCCAGTATTCAGCAAGCAGAAATTGATCAAGATTCTCCCAAAATGCACAAGACTACAACATAAGTGCATCAGTATTTCAATGGCACGTGTAGGCCTGTTTTTGGCTGACGAGAGAGTCAAGTTAATTAGGATTGTTGATCAATGACCTTGGAGAGCTGCATCTAACCCATGGGCCTTAGTTTGGAAATCTTTGCTTTAGGACATTTAGGCCACTCCCATGCATTACATTTGCTGGTCATATTATAGTTGCTTAAGTTGTATGATAACCAGTTTTATCACTACTATTATATCCATTCTTTAGTATTCACTGCTTTTCAGCATCTCCATACACCTTTAAATCATCTGGTTTTGGTTTTACAGCAGTTTTCATGCCATCGTACCATGACAACCCCATTCCCTTGTGTGCTCTTTTGTCTGTTATGCTCTCATTTGTGAGATTTTCTGTCCCAACCATTGCATCAGATCAATTCTGTCAAGCCAAGCTAGACTCTTGATAGAGTGTTGGCTGCTCTAAGACCAATGAGATCATAAAGAGACATGGAACAAGTTTACTGGATGATGAATGCCTAGAGCAATCATGCCTTGCCATTTTTGCAAGTGCGCTTCAGTGTTATTACACTTTGTCCTAATACAGTGCCATGAGAGAACAATCCTGGTACCTTATCCCTGAAGCTATAAAACTAAGCAACTACAAACATGACTTGATGCTTGGTAGCACTGAAGCACTTAAAGGCCCTCAGCAAGCCCTTTGGTTCAAGGACGTGTCATTTCGGCCCTATATAAAGCAATAATTCTGGGCTGATGTTAGTTGTTTGCCTGTCAGGTAGGCTATTTGCTCAGGTATAAAATGGAGGGTGGGATCCGCAAGTCACTAACAACTTTCTGTTTATGCTAACTCAATTCTATGGCAGTTATATCTTACATATGTAGACGGATTGTGATGAGTGCTTCTACATGGCAGGGGCTTCAGGTGGATGGCCCTTGTGGCCTCTTCCAAGGTGATGATTCCATGGGTTCTCAGTGATTTCGGATTGGAACAACTATTATAATCTCCAACATACACTTCATACCCTTACACAGATGGAAATCAGGAAAGTTGGAGGGTATGTACTAGGGGTGGTTATCTCCAGTTTAAAATACTTTGAAATTGGTTTTGCTTCATATTTGAAATTAATTTAAAAGTTTTTTGACCCTTGTGGCCCAACCCAGAAGTGTAATTTCTATACCAAACCCGGGGTCGCCATTTTTTTTTGTAAAGGTCACGTTATTAGGTCGTTTTTTTTCCCTCCCCAGTTCTCAACTCGAGAGAGGAGACTGGAGGGCAGCAGCACCCGCCTTTCTCCCCTCGCGAGCTGAGAGTCCCCTCTTCCTCCTCTCTATGGAAAAAAAGCAAGACAAGCCTGTCTCGCGTTATGCCCATGGACAGGAGGAAGAGAGGAGACGAATCCCCTCCTCCCCTGCATGGGAATAATGCGCATTATTCCCATCCAGGGAGGAGGAGGGCAGGCGAACCCCCCTCCTCCCCCCCTGGATGGGAATAATGTGTGTCATTTCCATCCAGGGGAGGAGGAGGGGGGTTCGCCTGCTCCCCTCCTCCCCTGCATGGGAATAATGCATGTTATTCCCATCCAGGGGAGGAGGGGGGGGGTTCGTCTGCCCTCCTCCTCCCCTGGATGGGATTAATGTGCGTTATTCCCATGCAGGGGAAGAGGGGAGGTCCACATTCTGAACCCCACCAATGATAGAATTGGGTCAAACTTTCCACACAGAACTCCCATGTCCAACAGAAAATACTCTGTTTTCTGATGGTATTGGTGACCTCTCTGACATCCCCTTGTGACCCCTCAGGTTGAGAAACACTGTCATAGAGGATGGAGCAACAGCACCCCCCTGTGGCTGGAATCAGACCTCCAGGATGTTGAAGTTGGGGAAAATGGCAACATAATACCTCTATTTATTTATTTATTTATTATTTACTTCATTTCTATTCCGCTCTTCTCACCCCGAAGGGGACTCAGAGCGGATTACAGTACATATACATTGCAGACAATCCCTGCAGATTTTAACATATATACATATATTGACGAACATATACGAACAAAGACGTACAAAGAGGCAATTTTTCTGGTAAACTTGTGACAGACTTCTGGCCACCAGGGGGAGCTCACACACTCCTCTCTCAGCTTTTTCCCTTGTTGTTCTTCCGCATTCCATTCAGCAATTCCTGGAGTTATTAATGGGCTCATAAATCAGTCAAAATTTGCCTCCCCATTTAATGTGGTACCTTTATCTCCTACTTGACAAATGAACTGTCTTTCGGGCTGCAAAGGTCGACAGCAGGCTACACTTAAGGTCAGGCACCCACCCTGACCCGGGCAGGCCTCGAACTCATGACCTACAGGTCAGAGAGATCTTATACAGCTGACACTTAGCTAGCTGCGCCATTTCCCGGTGCTGTCTGTTGTCTGTCCTGTCTGTTTAATGGCATTGTTGTGTATGTGTGCTGTGATCAACCCTGAGTCCCCTTTGGGGTGAGAAGGGCAGAATATAACTGAATATAACTGCTGTAAATAAATAAATAATGAAGTAGGTGAGTCCTCAGGTGACCCAGCTTGTTCATTGGCATTATACAAGATATCCAGTATTCTGCAGTTATGTAGGATATAACATTCCACGCACTGCTCTTTCAAACTTAGTTGTGATTCACCAGAACAAACAACCTTGTTTATAATTAGCAGTTGCTCATTGTTACAGTAGATGGGTTTTGTGAGTTGCAGTGCATTTTTAAATGTCAGCATAACTAATGAACAAAATGGCAATTGATTTTATATTATTTTATCAAGAGATGGTTGTGCTGATGGATTAAGAGCCCCCTCCCTTTTGTACCAAATGATGCAAAGCAGAAGCAGTTTCGATGCAAAATATAATCAATTCCATAATTGACAAGAATAATAACTCTCCACATGCACCCCCAACACTACTGCGACTAAGGGTATCATGTTAATATCAGAATTGGATATTAATAAAGAGAGTTTTAACATTGGCGTTAGTTTGATGATAGACGGATAGATAGATCAATGCATATCTGAAACTAATGCGATTAAGTAGAGCTGAAATGTGTGCAAATAGAAAGCTTTCGGTTTGGTTTGGCAGTTCCAATTTTGAGACAACAGGCAGCATAGCTAAAGGTTGATGCATTCTGCGCTGAAAAGCTAGTTTGGAAACATAGCATGTCCACCTTGGTTATCTAAGTAGAATCATATTTATATTCCCGGGATTATGTTCTATTAGTTTGGGCAAATGAATTTTTCAAACGTGTTTGTTTAGTATTAGATAAACAGGTGAGGCGGCAATGTTTCTTAACCATCTGTGTATTCTGAAATAAGACATTGAAATTGAATTGAACGGGTTGGAAGGGAGGGAGACAGTTGAAGACTAACGTGTGTGTGCAGGGGACCTTTGCAGAGAATTAGCCTTTTAGTCTGCAGGTTTCAAATTCACCTCTTTCCATTTGGGTTGTACAAAGATATAATGCACCACGAGGGTCTTAATGAAGTTCGAAACTGTCAGAGATGTTAGGAAGGAGATGGTGGGAAGTATTGATCAATCTTTTTCTGGAGATTGCTGAGAAATTTATCATTCATTATTCTCTCACGGCATCCCCATGGCAGCAAATCATATTCTGATTGTACATAACTCATATATCATGTTTAGGTGGCATCTCTCTTCTCGTAATTTGAATCCACTGGTTCATCTTCTAAGACAGTGTTTTTCAACCTTTTTTGAGCCGCGGCACATTTTTTATATTTACAAAATCCTGGGGCACACCACCAACCAAAATGACACAAAATGACACTCTAACACAGTAATACATATAGTTAATACGTTTTAAAATGTATTGATACACTCAGTGTGAAACCTGGACCTGTTTCGATGAACACAACATAGATATCCTAGCAGGAATGGCAGAAAGACACAAACTTCCCACACAAAACTCCCATAACCAAGAGAAAATACTATAAGAGTTTGGTGGGCATTGACCTTGGGTTTTGAAGTTGTAGTTCACCTATATCCAGAGAGCACTGTGGACTGAAACAATGTTGGATCAGGACCAAACTTGGCATGAATACTCAATATGCCCAAAT
This sequence comes from Anolis apletophallus, assembly GCA_030556195.1. Classification (NCBI taxonomy): domain Eukaryota; kingdom Metazoa; phylum Chordata; class Lepidosauria; order Squamata; family Anolidae; genus Anolis; species Anolis apletophallus. Next base: position 24,391,247 of record JARBWK010000015.1, read on the forward strand.
GTGAACACAGATGGAGTTTGGGGAAAATAGACCTTGACATTTGGGAGTTATAGTTCCTGGGATTTATAGTTAACACACAATCAAAGAGCATCCTGAACTCTTGCAACAATGGAATTGAACCAAACTTGGCATACTGAACTCTCATTACCAACAGAAAGTACTGAAAGGGTATGCTCGGGAATTGACCTTTAGGCCAACCTCCTGCCACCTCCAAGGACCCCATTCCGCTGTGCTCTGAAGGTCTCCTCAGGAGTTGGGAGGGTTGGGGAGAGCACAGCAGGTGCAAACTCGCTCCTAAGGCGCACACGAGAGAGAGAGAGATCACGCGAGATAGAGAGAGATCGTGAGAGTGCATGCGCGGACGAGAGAGTGCACGAGAGAGAGTGCGCGAGAGAGTGTGTGTGTGAGAGAGCGTGCACGTGCGAGCAAGAGAGCGAGAGAGAGAAGAGAGCGAGAGAGAGAGTGAGAGAGCACACAAGAGAGAGAGCGAGAGAGCATGCACGAGAGAGAGCAAGAGCATGAGAGAGAGAGAGAGAAACGGAGGGGACGGAGCAGAGACTTTGGCAGGAGAAGGAGTGAGGAGGGGCATGAGAAAGGGGGAAAGAGGGGCGCAGACCAATTTTTTTGGTCCGTGACCTCCCCCCCCCCCCTCGGCTTGTGCCCCTAGGCCATGGCCTCGTTGGCCTTATGGGTAATCCGGGCATGTTGAGCTTCAAGTTCCATGAATATTAAGACTAGTTTGGGGTATAGATCTCTCAGTGATACAGGAATTCTCTTCTTAAAGGAAGAAAGGAACAGTACCCAGAAGGACGGTGAGATACAGTTTCTAATTGTGCCCCACAAAACTCTTCTAGGCACAATTGCCACTCCATAGGGGTCTTTGAAGTCCCAAGTTCTCCATAGATGGCCAATTGATTTATAATTGAGCAAAAAAGCGCCACTGCATTACAGGCAGTGAGCAGTAGAGGTACAGTAAACCTCCTTCAAAGCACTTCACATGTGCTTGGACTACAAAGTGAGAGAAAAGCAATACAGAGCCCCAGGGGAAAGAAAGAAACCAGATTTCTAAACAGGAGTCTCAGTAGACACTCTCCGAGCGGTTCTTGCTTCTTCTCGCTCTTTGCTTTATGTGCCCTAACTGCTCCATTTTTCAGAGCAAAGCTGGTATTTGAAAAAGAAAGATTTTGAAATTTCTGCTGGAGGAATGTCACTGTAGAAGAAATTAGCATGCATGGATCCCCCCTCTCGTCTTCTCTTTCTTCTGTCTGGGAAATAAAGCTTAGCAAAGATCCCAGGATGAACCAAACATACTTTAAAGTCAGATACCCAAATGCCCTGCCAGCCCTGAACTCAGTGGCAAAGGATGAATTGCTCCTTGGATAGATACATATGCAGCCAGGGGAAATTGTCCTGATGAAGCCTTGGGTGGAGAGTCAACAGGGAACAATTTTGCAGATTTCCTGTAGCAAGGTGAAATGCAGCAGTTCCTTTAATATCACTTTGTATGAACTTTGCAAATAGAGTGCCCTTGAGGAAGTAAATCAGCAAGAAAACAGCAAGAAGGCACCAAGTTTAGTAGCAAATGACTTGAGACCACAAGTGAGGAGGACAAACACAAAAAGTGGGGGTGGAGCGGATACTTTTTTAAAAAAACTTTTGGTGATAATGATGGTTATAATAATATAATACTGTTTATTTAGATTCTGCTCTTCTCACCCAGAAGGGGACTCAGTGCGGATTACATTACACATATGACAGACAGTCCCTGTCGGAAGACATACAAATTACAATACACAGTGCAATTTTAGAAGGATTTCTTCTTCCTGGCTGCGTCACAGGGTGTGCGTCACAGGGTGTAATTGCTCCATTACGTCATTGTTGTTATGTCATTGCATCATTACGTCACAAGGGGGTGCTGTTGTTCCATCCCCATGACTGGAGCCTCTGTTTCCGCATTCCACCTTCCCGACAGTCAAACTTTCCAGGCGTTGTAAAGTCCTTCTGTAAAAGTCCTTCCCCGCTTCGTGGTTCCTGGTTTTATCTAATCACAGCTGGGCTGTTTTCGAACTGCTGGGTAAGCAGTGGACAGGGGCTCACAGCTGGTTGTCCAAGCCAGCTCGGGAATTGAACTTGCAACCCTCAGATTGCAAGCACAGTTGTGTTACCGCTGTGCTATCCCTCCGGCCCCTGGAGAAGATATGAAATGATATTCTGGTTTTTTTGGGTTTTGTTTTTTTTTATTAAAAAAACAAACCAGTGTTCCCTCGCTACTTTGTGGCTCACTTTTAGCAGACTCACTGTTTCACGGTTTTCAAAAAATATTAAAATATATATCGCGGTATTTCTGCTGTTTTGTGGGTTTTTTTGTCACCGCTGCTCTCCCTCCCTCCAGCCTTGAAGGGCCTTTCCTTCCTTCACTTTATTTTAAGTTTATAAGTTTATAAAGACTATTAAAATTTCTTGATTTAAGGCATTGGTTTGCTGGCTGATATCCAAACAAAGGATGGGCTGGCCAAGTCAATGCAAGTAAGTAGTTGGTCAGGGAACTAGCTCCCCCCCCCCCCCAATTCTCAGGGTGGTCTGCAAGAATGCCTTACTGGTACATTATTTAAACTGTTATATTTATTCATATCATGATCTGATCACCATGCTCAATATATCCCATATGCATGGGGGTATTGAAATAATGAACAAAAGATTTCCTAGGGTAGACCCTCTCCCACTCAGACTCAGCCCCGAATCAAACTCAGCCCCTCCTGAATCAAAATCCTGGCTACGGCCCTGATACTGGCCATCCTTGAAATATGCATGCAAGATTGCATCATAAACATTCCAAGATAAACAGCAGCAGTAAGAACAACCCTGAGTTTTTCGGGGGGGGGGGGGGAGGCTGGTTTCGTTCAACTTCTGCCCCTTCTCCAGTTCAAATATTGGCTCCAGTTGATCCCATTTCCTCTGAAGTGAAGCAGCTAACATTTGGCATGTTTGCAGATGACTCAGCAGCGGCTGATACAGCTGCACTAGTTTGGCACGGAGGGTTTTTAATTTTGTCTTTGGGCGCAGGCCAATAGAAACCAGATTTGTAGCTTTTTCCCCAGGTCAGGTGAAATTGACCGACAGTTGCTGTACAGACTGTAAACAGGAAAAGAACAATCAATAACTAATGTGAATTAAAGTCTCTTTCTTTGTGATAGGACAGGGACTCCTGTTCCAAAAGCGTGCAAAGTCTCATGCCGACTTCGGAGTGCGCCGTGGCATGCATTCAGCATCCTAATAAAGTCCATGTGTGTTGGAAGGAAAGAGGGAATGGAAAGGTATGAATAATGGAAGCAAGAAAATGGGAAATGCCCTAAACTATAAGTCAATGTGATTCCTCGTTTAAAGCCCACTCATTCTGCCAAGGATCTCCCATTACATTAAAGACCGAGGCTAGAGACAAAGACTGGAGATATTATCCACAGGATAATAAACTTTGATATAATGTCCTTGCGATTAAGGACGTTATCCCATGAAACCTCTATTCCACTACAGTTGTGCTATCACTGATAATGGAAATATGCCAGGCTGAGTACTTTGGGTACTGTACCTTCAGTTGTGTAATTGTACCAACTTGCCGTTTGGTAATCATACATTTGCATACCCTTATAATCTCGCCTTCCTGAATTTCCACTGTACCTTTTTAAAAATAATAATAATAATTTAAATTCTATTTCAGTGCAAAAACATTCATTCTTGAGCAGAAAATGCTATTTTTTGTACAGAAAAAATGCTATCTATGGAAATCAACCAGCTGAAGTATTTTCTACACAGGGCCATGGTAGCACAGCAAGTTAAACTGCTAGCTGCAGAATAGCTGATGACTGGAAGGTTGGCAGTTCGAAGCCATGGGTCAGGGTGAGCTCCTGATGTTAGCCCTAGCTTCTGCCAACCTAGCAGTTTGAAGACATGCATTGTGAGTAGATCAATAGGTACCACTTCAGCGGGAAGGTAAAAGGTGGCTATGCAGCCATGCTGGAAAAACATGACCAGGTGAGGTCTATGGAAAACAGGCTTCTTGGCATGGAAATGGAACAAGAGCACTGTGCTACTGTGGTCCCTTCTTTCCCCCCAATCCTTTTTAGTAAAGGTAAAGGTTTCCCCTGACATTAACACTAGTTGTGTCTGAATCTGGGGGTTGGTGCTTATCTCCATTTCTAAGTTGAAGACAAGCAATGTCTGTAGACGCCTCCTAGGTCATGTGGCCAGCATGACTGCAAGGAGTGGCGTCACCTTCTCGCCAAGGTGGTACCTATTGATTTACTCACATTTGCATGTTTTCGAACTGCTAGGGTTTGCAGAAGCTGGACCTTACAGTGGGGGCTCACTCTGCTCCCTAGATTCGAACTGCCAACCTTTTGGTCAGCAAGTTCAACAGTTCTGCGGTTTAATCCACTGCACTAACAATCCTTTTTAGTTAAACTTTTTCCCCTTTCCAATCTTTGGCTATGGTTAATCTTGCCGCAACAAAGCTATATTGGTATTCTCCCCCCCCCTTTTTATTACTGAAAATTTCTTAACAGGTTTCTCTTTGCACATACTGTAACTCTGTGAATATGATTCTTTGTAACTGCACATATTCACATAGGGTACATAATCCAAGATTGTGAAAATATCTACATTTGAGAAAATGCACACATGCCACACATGTATTCTGTTCTTTTATATAGTACTAGTTGTACCCGCCACGCATTGCTGTGGCCTATCTTCCCTCCCTCTTTTTCTCTATTCTTTCTCTCCTTCCCTCCTTTCTTTCTTTCTTTCTTTCTTTCTTTCTTTCCGTCCTCCCTTCCTTCTCTCTCTTTCCTTCCTTCCCTCCCTCCCTTTTCTTTCCCTTCTGCTTTCTCTCTTTTCTTCCTTCACTACCTCTTTCTTTCCTCCCTCCCTCCCTCACAGTCCTATAACCTGGAATATCAAGGCAAAAATTCCCACAACTCAAATAATGTGGGATTTTTCTGCCTTAATATTCTGGAATATAGGGCTGCATGGAAGGGCACACTGATAACCCAGTTTAAAGTAGTTATTGTGGGTTATTGTGCCTAGATATTCTGGGTTATAGAGGTGTGTGGAAGGGCTCTGGCTTATCTGGTAATGTGGGATTTTATTAAGATACAGTATGTGGAAGGGGTATTAGATACAAATGTAACTGAAGAGGAAACCTAGAAAACCGATCTTGTTTGTAGCTGGAAGACTGCCTGTAATTCTACAGGGGTGTCTCTTCCTTTGTCTTCCTAAAAGGCCTCAAGGTGTCGCACACCAGGACTGCGATGCACACCTTTGAGCCCACCAACACGCCAAAGTTCTTTAATAAGCAAGCAGTTTCTTAATAATTCCAAAAGCAGTTACCAAAAGATAAAAAGCAATCAACCGAGTATAAAAGAAGTTCATACAGCAATCCAAAAGCAGGTAGATTTAGCCAACCAAAATCCAGGAAGGAGAACCAAATTGGTTCTTAAGTCCAAAGTAAAGTCCACAGGAAAATAGTCCTTAAACCCAAGGAGGAAAGTGTCAAAATTCTCTTGAGAAGTCAAAAGCAAGCTTGAGCAAATCCAAAAAACAATTGACAGTAAAACAGGAATGATAATCACAACAATCAACTTGAACATGTATGAAAATGCACGAGTCTCGGCATGAAATACATACAAGATCAGGCCTGAAGCTAGACGTTGCACCCACTAAAGAACAGGGCTGCAGAGACCCTATATTTATTCAGAAAGACCTACACAAAATGCATTCCGATTTCCATGAGAACTATCCTTCAAATTCCTTTTTTCTCTTATCCTGACAGACTGTCTGACCCCCCTACCCAGGTGGTGGTCCTGGCAGATTTGCCCTCTCCTATCAAAGGTTGCCTCCTCTGGTTTGCTTATTAGCACATTCCTTTCATTTTCCCTATCTGCAGACACAAGCTGGTTCACATCAGACTGTCTCAAAATAACTCTATCTTGGGAACTAACAATCCCAGAGTCCTCCAGTTCACTTTGGCTTGTTGTATTTTCTGTGCCAAAACACAAGGGTGAAACCACAAGAGGATGACACAATGCAAGCTCACAGGTGGTCACAATGAATCACAATTGGGTTTATCTGATAATCAAACTATATCATTCTATAAATAACAATGTATCAACATCAGTTTAGAGTGAAGGACGCACGCAATAGTAGCCAGTATATAGGATATCACAACCTGGTTCCGTGAGTACACAAACATTGAATAACATAGAGTCCATGGAGACAGGGGCAATGAGTGCAAAAGTCCAGGATAATATACAGTTCCGTGTTACTCACGACAAGAATGGGAAGTCCAGGGATGAGAAGAAGGCTGAGCGTGGTCGAAGGGTAAACAAATGGACGAATCCGGGCCGGAACGCTGGAGATGCGTCACAAGGGCGCGACGGGAGGTGCAGGCTCTATCTTGAAGGTAGATGTAAACAGCCAGCGACTGGGTCCGCAGGGAAAATAGGCAGGAAACGAGTTCAACGATAGAAGGAGAGCCGGGACCTTGCTCTCCTTCTATCGTTGAACTCGTTTCCTACCTATTTTCCCTGCGGACCCAGTCGCTGGCTGTTTACATCTACCTTCAAACTTTACGACAATTCAGTATTTACTTTGGACTTGTTTACGTTTCTTGATGACGCATCTCACTGCGCCGCCAGTCGCTTCCCAGTGACGAGGTCAGAGCACCACGGAGCCGGCACCTCCAGTCGCGCCCTTGTGGTCCACGCTCTGGTTACATCCCGAATAGACTTCTGCAACGCTCTCTACATGGGGTTGCCTCTGAAGACTGCTCGGAAGCTGCAATTAGTCCAATGTTCGGCAGCCAGGTTACTAACAGGAGCAGGGCACAGGGAGCATACAACTCCCTTGCTGCGTCAGCTCCACTGGCTGCCAATTAGCTTCTGGGCACAATTCAAAGTGCTGGTTTTAACCTACAAAACCCTATATGGTTCTGGCCCAGTTTACCTGTCCGAACGGATTCTCCCCTATGAACCATCAAGCTCTCGGTCCCGCCGGCTTCGCAAGCGCGGCTGGTGAGGACGAGAGACAGGGCCTTCTCTGTGGTCGTCCCTCAGCTGTGGAACTCTCTACCAAGTGATGCTAGATCTGCCCCCTCTCTGTTGCCCTTTAGGAGGCTGGTGAAGACCTGGATGTGGAACCAAGCCTTCCCAGAATAGGCTGAGATTGGCTATTGTCTGAATGTATGACCACGTTTACAGATTGAGTGGAATTTTTTTAATGACAATGTGGTTTTATGCTGGGTTTTAATGTATTTTAATATGTTGTTGGAGTTGTTTTTAAATTGTATAGCATTGAATTTTTGCTGTTATGCCGGTCTGAGTCCCTCGATAGAGGTAAAAATGTGGCGCAGCTGGCTGGGAGTCAGCTGCATAAGATCTCTACTGACCAGAAGGTCATGAGTTCAAGGCCTGCCCAGGTCGGGGTGAGCTCTCGACCAATTGTGTAGCTCGTTGTCTGTCTATATATGTTGTATGTCTATGGCATTGAATGTTTGCCCGTATGTGTGCGTTGTGATCCGTCCTGAGTCCCCTGCAGGGTGAGAAGGGCGGAATATAAATGAAGCAAATAAATAAATAAATAAATAAGAAGGTCGGGGTACAAAAGTTTTAAATAAATAAATAAATAAAGGAAAGTGGTGAGGGGCGGAGCCTGGAGTGTTTTCCACACATGCGCTGTGTCATCCTCTCCTTTTTAGGGATTTTAAAGTTCTTTTTGCTGTTATCTTGTTTATTTTGGTCACACCTTGGGTTGTGTGGCGTTTTCTGGCCAAATTTGTTGTCATTTGGCCCACTGGTTTTGTAGTTTTGTAGTTCTTAGTGTTCTCACAACAAACAGCATTTTAATATATATAGATTCAGTGCCAGTGCTGTGTTGTGGCTTGAGCCGTGGACTAGCAATTTAGCTTTGATCCTCTCTTAGGTAGATTAGGACCGCATCTTGCTTGCAATGCATGTCAATGGGCTCTCCTCTTCTCTGAGTTAATACTGAATGCTTCATTGATCTTTTAGGCATAATCATTATTGTGCTTTACAAAATGGTCTATCTCAATATTCATTTGAAATTATGGTTATTATAAGATGAAAGATGATATGATGGCAGAATTCCCAGAACAGATCATCCTTGGTAATGGAATTCCTCAGTATATGTGTGCGGTGTTGATGGATTTGCTGTGTTTTCATGTAAATATTCATAAGGATATTGTCTATTGACAGCATTATGCAGTATCCGTGCAATGTCTATTGTTATTTTCCACAGGCCTTTTGGAATGAATAAAGATAGGACACTCGTAAATGGTTATTGCCGGCTGTGTGGCAAACATCCGCAACCTGCTTGTTTCAATTGAACTGAACTGAAATATTTTGAGTGTATATTTAACCAACTTCTGTGTTTAATCATTTTTTGTAAATGCCATACCACTGGACTGTGATCACAAAGGTTAGTGTGATTTAAGGATGGAAACTCACTTGGCTACTATAACAAAACAACTGGTTCATGCACCTCCAGGTGGGCTTGTTGTTACAATACTCTCCTGAAAAAGAATAATTACAATGTGGAGCCAGTGGCTAGATCAGAAAACTCACAGGTACTGTATATCCAAAAACCGGAAAGAAAGAGATGAGACGTGAAATAATGGATTGAAGCAGGTCCAATTCTTATGTTAAGTAACAAAAGGCTAGCGATGCAAAATAAATTCACATTGATTTCCTATTTGCGGTCTGTATAACTGTTAATGAAGGTATGCATGTCTCTTTCAGTTTGAGATCAATTGGAGGAAGTCATGGCCTGGGATTCTTTTATTCCAGTTATTACAAATATATGTTATTTTTTTTAAAAAAAAATCTATCGTGTCAAAAACGAATTGGGAATACAGTTATAATGCATAGAAAAACTACAAACAAAGTTAAAAACTTGGCATTATACTATATTTCCTTTGATTAGAAGCTGGGCACTTCGAGTGCTTCTGGTGATGTATATGCAAATGTATGTGATTAAGTAGAAATGTGCAACTTAGAAAAAATATATGCACAAACGTGCTTTTGTCAAAGGAAGTACATTTTGTACATTAAAAATAAAAATGAAAATTGCATGTCAAAATAAATCTACAATTCCATGTATTAAGAGAACAGAAAGTCTCACAATCAGCAGGAAAGGAGGACCAGTGAAATGTGAGTGGGATTTGAAGAAATGCAATCAAAAAGAGGAGCTAATGTTTTCCTAAAAGAGATCTCTGTACTAGGAAAACATTCTGTGGTACCCCACTTATTTAGAAGATGGTATCCATTCTCCTAAACTGCACCTCTTCAGGGATGTTTTGTTAGCCTGCGAAGACTTAAATTATCCATTATAGAAGTAGGAAATTGACAATTTAATCCATTTTATCCCTTTTGTCAACATTAACATCCTTAGATATGCAGATGATACCACTCTGGTGGCCGAAAGTGAGGAGGAGCTGAAGAGCCTTCTAACCAACGGCAAAAGCTGGGTTGCAGTTAAACATAAAAACCAAGATTATGCCAACAAGACTGATTGATAACTGGCAAATAGAAGGAGAAACCGTGGAGGCAGTGACAGATTTTGTTTTTCTAGGTGCAAAGATTACTGCAGACGCAGACTGCAGCCAGGAAACAGAAGGTATTTCCTTCTTGGGAGGAAAGCAATGACCAATCTTGATAAAATAGTGAAGAGTAGAGATGGCACACCGGCAATGAATAATAATAATAATAATAATACTGTTTATTTCTATTCCACTCTTCTCACCCCAAAGGGGACTCAGTGCGGATTACAATACACATACGACAGACAGTCCCTGTCGGAAAGACATACAATTACACATAGACAAATACAGTGCAGTTTTTAGAAGGACTTCTTCTTTCCTGGCTGCATCATACAGGTGGGTGTCATTTATTTTATTTATTTATTTATTTATTTAATTCGGTCTTATATTCCTCTCCTCCCTGCAGGCTCGGTGTGAATGCTCCATTACATCATTGTTGTTATGTCCCTGCGTCATTGCGCCATCACGTCACAAGGGGGTGCTGTTGTTCCATCCTCATGACAGGAGCCTCTTGTTTCCACCATTTCCGCCTCTCTCTTCTCCGTCAGCCTATTTCAGACAAGTCTGTGCAAAAGTTCTTCCCCACTTTTTATGGTCCCCAATTTGTTGTTAATTCACAGCTGGGCTGTTGAACTGCTTGGGTAAACAGTAGACAGGGCATACAGCTGGCGTCTAACTCAGCCCAGGACTCGATCCTGCAATCTTCAGATCTTCAGATTGCCAGCACAGCTGTTGTTACCGCTGTGCTATCTCTCCGGGTTTGTTCTCACTGATTTTCCTCTCACACTGATTTTACACAGGAACTTCACAAAGTAGCTTTTTACACACAACAGCTGTCACACTGGAGCTTTACATACAAGGTCTTCAACTTGGGGCTTCTCTTACCAAAGCCTTCTCACCAGGCCTTCTCACACCAGGCCTCTCAAACACTGAGGCACACTAACTCTGAGGCCTACCTCACACTGAGGCCTACTAACTCTGAGGTTTAGCTCACACTGAGGCCACTCTCAGACTGAGGCCTTTCTCAGACAGAAGCCTCTTCATACTGAGGCCAACTAATACTGAGGCATACTAGGGAACAGGCACACCTACTTATATTGAACTGCTGCTTTTGTTGAGTCATTGCATCAATTTAACCCTTTCAGTACTTTTGGGGAAGGCAATGGGAGGCTGGGAGGGGAGGGGTCCACCATGCTATTCCTCTGGGCTGTTGGGGACTTGAATAAGTATTAATCTAATGAGTATCTAATTAATTTGGAACAGACCAGGGTGTGTTCTGAATTAATATGTTTTGACTAGGGGCATTGTTTTGATGCCCCTGGTAAAAACCCAGACAGGTCCCACTTTTGGGACCTGTCTAGATGGGCCCTGGGGAGTCTATAGCCTTCTATAGCCTTCCCTTGGTTACTCACTCACCACCCCATAAACAAGATCAAGAGTATGAGATGTAGATGAGTATTTGGGAGGCTTGGACACCTTTGCATATCCCTTCTCTGCTGCCTATGTGACCCTCCTCTGACAGAATATACAAGAAAAACATTGCTGCAGGCTCATGAGAAAGCATTGCTATGGGCATATAAATCTGCAAGCTGTTTGTTGTCTTAAGTGGTCATCAAAGGCTCTCCTGTCAGTTCATTATCACAATAGCCAGATAAGCAAGCACCGTAAATCGATGCAGGTTAGCATTTTAATATGAAAGACTGTCTCTACATTTTTCTGCAGCATCATTCTGTCTCTTGTTTCAATTACTGCCGTTCTCGCTGTGCTAAGCGTTCCTTTGCTGGATGCATTGGTTGGCAGGCAGCGGAGGTATTCAAAGGTCAGGCTGAAAAGAAGCCAGCCTGAATGATGGTGGCGTCAGCTCTTTAATCCTCAAATGGGAAGGGAGTTGTGACTATGTGAGCTGTGTGTATTCGAACTAGCCACAAGCCACTGAAGCAGCGACTTGTTGGTTAAACTTTTCAGATATGTGTAGTAAAAATATGAAAGGGAATAAGAGGGTGGAGTGATTTGGGTCTGACCCTTTTATCATTCTCAACTTCACTGCCACTCACTCTCCCCTACAACTTCTCCCATTGAATTATTTATCAGAAATGGTGCCTGGTGGATCAATTGAAAGGCAAGTTGTTCTTTCTTAATTTCTTTCTCTCTGAAAGCAATAAGTTATGCTAACAATGGTCTCTTCTCTGTAAAAAGAAAAAAGTATTAAAGTGGAATGGATTCTCAAAAACTAATTATAGTCCAGGATTGATTCTGCACAAAATTTGCACATTTTTTTGGTACAGAAAACAAAAAAAGCACAGTAAAATAAATGTATCACAAAAAAGTATTTATCTTCAAGTCTTTTCTGACTTATGGAGACCCTTGGGGAAAATCTATAAGATTTTCTAGGACCGAGACTGAGTGATTCCATCACCTTCGATAGGCTAGGCGGCTGGCTCCTTACCTATCCAGGGATGACCTGGCCATGGTTATCCATGCGACGGTCATCTCGAAGCTAGATTACTGTAACACCCCCTATATTGGCCTTCCCTTGTCTACAATCCGGAAGCTCAAGCTAGTGCAAAATGCTGCCGCTCGATTGCTGGTGGGAGCATCGGCGAGAGAGCATGTCACTCCTATTCTGCAGCAATTGCACTGGCTGCCAATAGAGTACCGGACGGTATTCAAGGTGCTGGTGTTGACCTTCAAGGCCTTATATGGTCTAGGGCCAGTGTACCTGAGGGACTGTCTCACCCTGTATGTTCCCCCGAGGCCACTACGCTCAGAAGAACAAAATCTCCTGACAGTTCCATCAGTCCGCTCCTGCCATCTTTCTGTGACTAGACAGCGAGCCTTCTCCGCGGTGGCCCCGACGCTATGGAACACGTTGCTGGATGACGTCCGTGCCATCACGGAGCTAGCTCCTTTCCAGAAGGCATGCAAAACGACTATGTTTAAGCTTGCCTTTAACTAATCCCTCTGGTTTTGACCACGCTCTATCTGACAAATGGTTTAATTGATTATATGTATTTTATGTATTTTATGTGTTTTACATGTATCTCAACTGATTGTTGTAAACCGCCCCGAGCCGCAGGGGGGAGTGGTATATAAAATCAAATAAATCAAATAATAAATAAATTTCCTCAAGATGGTTTTGCATACCTTACCAGGAAATCAAACCCTGATCTCCAGAGTTGTAGTCCAATTCTCAAACCACTAGGCCAAAACATACTAAGTCATTATGGCCACTGCTTGTGCTAGCTGGGGTAGGGAGTGGGGAGGGTGGTCTGACAATTTTGTTGTTTATTTGTTCAGTCCCTTTGGACCAGGGGTGCTCACACTTTTTCAGCATGCGAGCTACTCTTAAAGCAACCAAGTCCAAAAGATCTACCTGTCCCTGCCGCCGCTGTGCGCTCCCACTGCCTCGCGCTCTTGCCACCGGGCATGCTCCTGCTGCTGTTTTCCGCCCGCGCAGTGCTTCTTCTGCCTGCGGGGCATTGCAGGAAGGAGAAAGCACGAGGCGGGGCATCCAGGGGGAGCGCTCCGCCCTGCCTGTCTCACCAGCAAGGGAGGCTGTACAGCTGCTTCTGGATGAGAGAGAAGCAGGGCGCTCCCTCCAGAGACCCCGCCTTGTGCTTCCTTCTTCCTGCAATGCCCCACTGGCGAAAGAAGCACCGCAAGAGTGGAAGCCAGCAGAAGGAGCGCGCGTGCGCGCAGGGTGTGCGCGCGCATGGCAGGGGCGCCCCATCTGGCTGGTGAGGCCCGAAGATCACCTGGAAGAGGGCTGAAGGTCTACTAGTAGCTCCCGAGCTACCTAATGAGCACCCCTGCTTTGGACTCTTGGTGACCTCATGGACCAGTCCACGCCAGAGCTCCCCGTCGGCTATCACCTCCCCCAGCTCCTTCAGGGTCAAGCCAGCCATTTCAAGGATACCATCCAATCATCTTGCCCTTGGTCGGCTCCTCTTCCTCTTTCCTTCAATTTTCCCCAGCATCATTGTCTTTTCCAGGCTTTCCTGTCTTCTCATGATGTGGCCAAAGTATGTCATCTTTGCCTCTAATATCCTTCCCTCCAGTGAACAGTTCGGCATTATTTCCTGGGGTATGGATTGGTTTGATTTTCTTGTGGTTGAAGGCCCTCTCAGAATTTTCCTCCAACACCACAGTTTAAAAGTGTCTATCTTCCTTCGCTCAGTCTTCCTTACAGTCTAGCTCTTGCATCCATAGATTACTATGGGGAATACCATTACCTTAACTATGCAGATTTTTAGTCTGACAATTATATTTCAAAAAAGTAACTTTTGTAAGCTCCTCTAATATGAGCTCCAGTTAGGTATTTCGCCATCATAAACACAATAGGCACTTATTTCCACTTGTCCAACCCATTCCTGTGGATTTTATTCATTTATTTATTTCCATCATTTATACCCCACTTCTTCCCAACCCCCCTCCCCCGGGGAGGGGATGGGGACTCAGTGCGGACTAACAACGGCAACGATTCGATGCCACACAATATACATATAATAAAAACAACAGGCAAGATTAAAATACATTAAAATACAACTAGAATTAAAATACATTGGCAGCGATGCACGTTTTTCCCATCCAGGGAAGCAGGAGTGGAGGAGCACCCCCCCCTGTTTCCCTGGATGGGAAAAACGCGCGTTCCCTCCCCCCCCCTTGGGGCTGAGAAGCACTGCACATTACCGTGTTGCCTGCCAGCAGGGAGGAGGGAGGAGGAAACGAGGGAGTGCAAACCACTCCCTCCTCCACCCCCCTTGGGGCTGATTGGCTAAAGGGAAGCGGGTGGTTTCATTAGCCAATTAGAACATGCGTCTACTAAGGGCAAAGAAGCCATACAACGTAATTACAGGTTCGGTAAGGAAATTATACTTCCGGGTTGGAGCACGTGGTTCAAAAAACAATTAAATTAACTTTTTATACGAATTTAAAACTATTTCAAATAATTTTAAACCGGACATATCCAAGCCTATTAATTACTATCACAAAGCGACCTGGAAGCAAAAGGAAAATATATGTTCATTGTGGTGAGGATGTTTAAGTTCTAATTGTCTTATTAGTAATTGTGTAATTATGTATATAGGTATGTTGATTACTGTTGTTGAGTTTGTATTTGCGTTTGTTTTGATGAATAAAAAACGATTTGCAAAAAAAATTCTCAGTTTGGGCAACCATCAGAAATATAACATGTTTAGTAAGCTTAGGACAGTATGCAATATCATAGCAGAAATCTATGCCTGGGTCCTCAAAAATTTAAAGATCAATGGTTCTACCCCTATTTTGTCCCAGGATCCTGTCCCTGGAGCCGTAATTCCTTGAATGGTCTAAGAACAGGCTCAAAGGCACAGCACGCCCAAAAGATGCCGTGAATGCCATATTCCCTCATTCGTCCATGACCCTAACTGCAGTCAGTGGCTCCTATAAAGTTGGAACTCATGGGTTGGTCAACAGTGACTTCTAGTTCCCAAGGTTGTTCCTTCTTGGCAGAGCAGTTTCTGAAGAACAATTTTGCTTTGAAGGAAAAGGAAATGAAGCAGATACAACTTCTGTAAGATCACTCATGGTCTTTTCTACTTACTATATAACATTTATGGATGCTTCCTGGTTTAATAATTTTTTTGTGCCTAAAGAAACCCCCTTCAAATAAATTCAAAAATCAATAAACACATTTCCAATTTTACATTTCCATATCCTTTTCAGAAGGAATGAATTCTTTCCCCCAAAGGTTTTATAGATCTTTGAACGCTCTGACCTATCAGTCTGAAAAGAATAAAGTACTATGTACACTCCAGAATTGCCCCAAAGTAGCATGCTTCTGGCAACGAAACGAGAAGAATATCTATAGCTATCATTTCAGCTATCCCAACCCTTGAAAATTAGAAATAATGATGGGCCTCTAAGGTATACTTTGCTTTTCACCTTCCTGGGTGTGGATGTACAGTACAATTTACTCATACCTGGCACCAGTCCACCGAAGAATTGCCTTCTGAAACAGTATTTTGTCTTTTTAGGCTCATTGCCAGTAGTGCGTTGTTGAAAAGAGAATCTCTGAAGGCATATTGTCGGAGTTGAGGGTGATTGTTTGCTAATGAACCCGGTTGTCTTCCCCTTGACACTAAATGGGTCAAGTGGCAGTCCTACCAATAATTTCGTATTATACTATCCTGTCATTGTCCTTGCTGACATCATCTTCACATCATGGTAGTAAAAGAGACTGCTTGCACGGCTCTCAGTGGCAATTGTTGCTGTTGGCCAAGTTTCATCCTCACATGCTTTTATTAGATCTTGAGTTCTGTCCCCAAACACATATTTAATCTCAGGACAGATGCATTTCAGGTGTATCCTCTGGTTCGCTTATCTGAGAACTTGATGCTATCCCATGTGCGCATTACCTTATGCTTGGAGAAGAAGAATAGAATCATCAAAACATTATAAAACATTACTATCAGTATAAAACTTTGCAATCCATAATCGTAATCCAAGTCATTCCAGTAGTCATTATACATAGTTCCAGTTAATCTAATTGCACTATAGCTCCAGTTAATCTACATTTTCACTCTTTTCTGAAGATCAGGAGGTAGGAGGCTGATCCTACCTCCTTCATCACTGAGAAGGACGTTCCACAGCTGAGGGGCCACCACCAAGAAGGCCCTGTCTCTTGTTCTCAGCAGTTGTGCCTGTGAATGAGGTGGGACCGAGAACAGGGCCTTCCCAGACAATCTTAATCTCCAAGATGGTTCATAGGGGAAGATCCGTTTGGACAGGTAAGCTGGGCCATAACTGTTTAGGGCTTAATAGGCCAATGGTAAGATATTTTCTCGTTTCTAACTTTAATTATTTGCCTTTGAAGGAACTGAGGGTGGCCACAGCTGACAAGGAGCTCGGGTGTGGGATGGTCTATGAGGTCACAAAGAGTCATAAGCGACTGAACAAATAAACAACAGCAACAGCAACTTTAATGTGTTCTCACTTGATCTATATTTTCTGGATTAATGAGTTGATCGGAAAATAATTCTGGATGCTGGAATACCTAAACAAAGTTGTTCTGCTGGAATGCCGGTTCCAAGGAATGAAACTGAACTTCAAAGTTCTGTCCTTCATGACCTTATCACTCACGTGTTAGAGGAAATGCAGAGATGTGTGATGCTTTGAAGCCATCTCTCCTTGCCCTTAGCCAGCACTGAAACATTTGTCATTTCTCTCCTTCCATCTCCCTACTCCTTTGGTGAGAAAAATAAAGCATGTCAGATATAAATCTGGAGCCTACAAAGTCAGCTAGGTTCAGATAGACTGAAAATTATATACTCTTGTGTCTGAAGAGAAGACACAAGCCATCTTGACAATCTTTCAGTGGCTTATTTTGTTCAGGAAAAGGCTTGTGCTACCTATTTCTTCTTGAAGGCGATGTTCTCAGAAGAATGAATCACATCCAGTGATCACAAAGCCATTTTTCCTCATATGTAGAAGTTTCACATTGAAGTTTCTCCTCCTTTTCTTCTTTTTTTTGAAAAAGAAGAATATGACCCTTGTCATTTTTCTCAACTATCAAACGTCACAACTGAGCAAGTTTCTAAGTGAATGCAATCCTTCCACCTCAAAAGTATAAGATCAAGATGTGAGTGAATCCTCTTTGGGAAAAAATATACCAACTTTAGAGTTGTCAGACTGAAAACCAGAGATGGTTGCTGTTGCTTTTCTTAGAAAATATTACTTGTTATACAACCAGGTAACAAGCAACACCCACTGAAATTCCTTCTTATCTAGCATTGCCCACGACAGATACAGGAGCCATCTCCAATTTTGAAATAGACAAACCTAAATAAATAAAATTATATTATTTCATCTGGAAATCCAAAATGTAGCATATTAGTTGCCCACCCATCCCCCGAAATGAAGAGACAACACAACAATTTTTGGGATCAAATTGGGCAACTTTATTTAACTGTTACCTTAACTTAACTTTAACTTTCCTTAACTTAACTCAAGGGGTGTCAGGATTATGGTGTAACCAATATAAGCAAATTTCCGGGCGAAACACCAGGATTGCCTGATTAACCAAGCAGGACAACCTATTAAGGGAAATGAGTAAGAGGTCCATTCTCCAGATACTGAGATGAGCCTCTTCCCATTCCAGGGCCATTTACTCTACCTCACCCAACAACCTGAACTTTAAGGTGAGTACTTAACTTAATGGCCCTCACCCCTGAAGGGGGTGCCTAGGATGTACACCAGCTATGGAATTCCCCTCGCTATTTACTACTATGCCTATTTATGAAAATCCATCAACCCCTCTAGCCCCTAAACCAGGGGTGGGCAATTACCGGCCCTCCAGGTGTTTTGGACTTCAACTCCCAGAAATCCTAACAGCTGGTAATCTGGCTGGGATTTCTGGGAGTTGAAGTCCAAAACCCCTGGAGGGCCAGTAATTGCCCACCCCTGCCCTAAACAGTAAAGGGGTAGGCAAAAAAAAACCCCACACACAAAACGTAGCATGAAAGGGGGAAAAATTCATACCCGGCTCCTATTGCAACCATGTCAATACTGTTAATGGGCGGGAGTGGTGGGCCAGCGATCAGGCGAAGAATGGCCTGACGGGGCTGGCCTTCAAAAAGGCCATGCTCCCACCCTCAAGAAAGTTCCAGAACAGAAGCCACCTTTTCCACGAGGTGGGGGGGGGGCAAATTCCTCTCATCCCAGTTTCACTGGGATGAAAGGGTGTTATCTGGATGGATTTTCACTTCCCTAAATAAGGGTAAGGTAGCCACTTTTCCTAACAGCAAAGAATAGAAGACAGAAGTCCACCTAATCAGTTGTAAATTCAATCAGGGCAACCTGTGCTTGATGGAGTTACACTCTCCCTGAGGACACAGGCCCACAGTCTGCAGATCCTCCTAGACTCAGCACTGATGCTTGAAGCTCAGGTATAGGCAGGGACCGGGAGGGCCTTCGTACAATTAATACTTGTGCACCAGCTGTGACTGTACCTCGAAAAGTCAGGCTTGGCCATGATGGTCCATGTCTTAGTCATGTCTCGCATGGAATATTGCAATGCACTCTATATGGGCTACCTATGAAAACAGGCCCAATTCAAGGTGCAGGCTATTACCTACAAAGCCCTATACAGTTTGGGCCCTGCCTATTTACATGACCACATCTCTTCTTATGAACCTGTTTGGTCTTTAAATTCAGCTGGGGAGGCCCTCCTCTTGATCCCACCTCCCTCACAAGCTAGGTTGGTGGGGACTAGGCCTGTTTGATCAAGGAAAAATATGGTTCAAAACTCGTTGCGGATGTAGAGGGCGTTGACGGCTCGAATCTAAATTGCTTCTGAAATTTTCCGAAAAAATTGCAAAAATTTTATTAATTTTTCAGAAATCTCGGAATGGCTTCATTAATGCCATACACACATGCACAGTAAGAAAGAAGCAGCACTGTCGGTAGAAAAGAAACTGCACTAGTTAAACACCCAGTTTCGATGCGGAGGTCCTTCCTTCTGTGTCAGAACTGGAGCAAGAGCCGTGTGCAGCTCCCGACCCAGGTCTACCGCAGAGGGAAGGAGATCCACTCCCAAACTGGGTTAAACAGCCAATTTAGAAGCGGAGGTTCTTCCATCCGCATCAGAATTGGCTCGAGAGCCACAAATGGAAGGGAAGGTCAGGGAAGGAAAACCCGCTGATTCCTTTCCGAAAATGGCGGCAGTGGCTTTGAAATGGCAAATTCACTTCCGGGTTCAAAACCGCTTAAAAAGTGTATTTAATCTGAATTCATTCCGATTTTACGAGCATTCTGATGAACCTAATGTAACTAGGCCTAGTGGGGACAAAAGAGGTTGCCTTTTCAGTAGTGGCCCTCTGACTCTGGAATGTGCTCCCAAAGGAAATGAGACAATCACCCACTCCCTTCATTTTTAGGAAGAAGTTAAAAACCTGGCTATTTAAATAGGCTTTTGATAATGGCTAAGGGCACCAACCATCTTAGCGGTCAGATCTTTGAATGGCTGTTATTTATTAATTTATTAATTAATTTATTAATTAATTTATTTATTTATGACATTTCTACCCCACCTTTCCGTTTCCTTCTTGGGAGGAGAGCAATAACCAATTGTGGAGATCTAAGGTTTACTTTTCTTTTAACGTGGCAGGGCAGGCGATCCCACCGCTGCCACCATTTGTGGATGATTTCGACATTAACTTGTATTTCGCTGCCATTAATTTATTTGAGGCTTGACCATTGACTTGTAAAGAGTGGTGAGGAGACTGGTAATCCAAATGAAGTCACGGGGGGAGAGAGTTTTGAATCAAACTTAATAGTTTATTTCACACAACTGGGCACAAAACTTGGTTTGATACTTAATATAACTCTTTCGAAGAGGCACGACTTAAAAAGGTTACAAAGTTTAACTAGTGCTATTACTTAGTTAGATCAGCGTCTAACAATCTCAAACATACAGGCACTTTTGCCTTCTAAAGGTCTGCCTCTATCCCCAGCCCTCAGGCTTATACAAACAGACTGGCTCGCAAGCTCAGCCTCAGAACTCCATCTCCCCACAGCTCTCGAAACAGATTCCCCAGCGGCTACACTCTCGCCGCTGACAGGAAAACTCTAACTGCTCTGCAGTTTCAATAACGTGATTCCTCTCTCTCCTCAGAGCAGAATCTAACCGAACCTTCTGGCTTGACAGCCAGGCACCCACTGACTCTCTAAGAATTCCGAGCTGGCCTTTTTGGGTTTGGGTC